>JASAOG010000036.1:1772500-1867500 GCA_030265305.1 Biomphalaria pfeifferi | reverse complement strand
GACAGATTTTTGTGGAAGCAGCTTATCGCCCAATGAGCCGAACGACGCGGGGATCTAAGGCAGTAAGAATAGCACATTAGGTTTTTAAAATAAAACTTTTAATAGCAGGATATAGCCATGTACATACCTCAGAATATGCACTTTGTTGGCTTTCAATACCGAAAATAGTGATTTCCCCAACCCCCCCCAAAAAAAAAAAATCCTGGCTACGCCCATGGATGTAGGTCTATCATATTCTTGATATCAAATTTTATATAAACTTGAACAGACTTCTTTTAAAACAAACATGCAGATAACTATATACCAAGAAATCAGATACAGTAGAAACACAAACGAAATGATAATCGAAATAAAAGCATGTCAAGCTTAAACGAGAATGGGCAGAGAAATGAGCCAGAGGCTGATATAGAGCACCATCAGCCCGTAGTCCAAATATTTGTGGACCTCATAAGAAGAATAGATCGCCTCGAATACGAAGATATATTCGCCCCGAACATAAATAATGCATCGCCCTAAACTAGAGTAGCATCGATCACCCCAAGAAACAATAGTTTAGAATCCATACTATTTATGTCTCTTGAACATCAAAACACGATTAAAGTCCATGCAAGCTTGAAAACTAAGAAAGTTTTCAGAGGATTTTCTTCCAATAGATAATTTTAAAAAAACAACAACTGTGTCTTTATTGGATGTAATTATTAGAAATAAACACCTTTTGATCCATGCTAATGAAACCTAGCATATATTTTCCTCAGATCTTTGCAAGGGGCTTAGGATAAGTTAGATCCATCTATATGAGTGATTCCCAAACTTTTTTTTATCTATTAGACACCTTGCCATCTTTTCTGATTCTCAGTAGAACCCCCCCCCCCCTTTTTTTTTTTGCTTAACTTATATTGCATTAATCAAGTTCACCAACTTCATTTTGTAAAACTTTTTTTCTAACTGTAGTGAGTAGAAGAATGAAAAGTAATTTACAGCTACATTTTAAGTTAAAAACGTATCTTTTTATTGATAACATTCAAATTTAAACCAATTAAAATAAATAATATGTATAACTGGAATCACCAAAGACATTGGATTTTTTTTGAAGGTACATTATCCTTTGATACGGATATTATGTTTCATATAGGAATTTGTTGTTCTATGAAGTAGTCTTTCAAACATTAAATATTAATTAATTAATTAATTAATCGATGGGCCTTAAGTATCATAGTAAAAGTTTTCGTAAAGAGCAGTTTCTCGTGTATTTCTAAATCTTTCACATGTGGCTCAAATATTGAGTACGCGGAACTGTTATTACTAACAGAGAATGGGCGAAGGTGAGTAACTGGCGCCTAAACCAGTAAACTTTGGGCAGTTTGCAGCGACGACGCTGATTCCATACTGTATATGTCGTTTGCGAATAATCATACAAGAAGCTATTAACATTTTTTCTCATCCTACCTATGTGCCCTTGAAGTGTATTGTTTCTTAAAGAAATTAGTTTAATAATATCTCTCTTCTCTGCAGATTTAGGCTTAATGCAGCCCTTCATACAATGCAGGCTTAATGCAGCCCGTGTACGCTATTCTGCCTCAACGTGGCACCCAAGGGGAAACGATTACTTGAGAAAGTGATTAGGCTAAATGAATAGCAAAACAAAACTCCTGTGGGGGTGTCCAAGGGAATGCGAGAGCTTGTCCCATTGTACGGTGCGGAGTTGAAGGAGAGCTTCCACGTCCCTGTCGATAATCCATGCGCCATTCCTCAAGGGACAGTTACACTAATGGCGAGTCCTGCACGGTTAGCTTGGTACAACATAGGAAAATGGCGGAGGTTCCCGGTGTACTCGGCCTTCGGCGATGCATTCTAGTCCATGCGCCAGGAGTGCCAGATATATCGGAAATAGCACTGCTTTACATAGGCATTGACTTGGATCTCTTCCAGACAGAACGGTTGTTGAGCAGTCTTACACATCTAGAGCTCGAAAAGCCTTCGGCTCAGCTCTTTTGACAATCAAATGGCTTAATGCAGTCCTTCATACAATGCAGGCTTAAAGCAGTCCTTCATACAATGCAGGCTTAAAGCAGTCCTTCATACAATGCAGGCTTAATATCATAACACTAACCCTTAATGAGCCCATTTATGATTATACTTTAAAACTTTATTGACGCCCCCTCCATTCCCAATTTGCCATGGACATAATAAAGAATATATAGGCCTCTTAAATAAAAAGAACTTAATAAATAATAATATAATATAAATAACCTTAAAATGTGTTACCTAACTAAAATATCTACAATAATTTTCTTTTTTTTTTTTTGGCGCCTCTCTGTGTGTTACTCCGGGGCATCGTACCCCCTCACACTTTGATTTAGACAGTTGTTCATTTTGTTAAGAAAAAAAATAGTCTCTGGTTTGACCTAAATGACCTAATGCTAATTAAGATCCAGATTTCATATTGGTAGCGGTGGTCGAGAACACAAACACTAAACTCTCACTTACCTTCAAATATTCAGAAATCAAAACAGGTATATTAATATGTTCCTTCTGTGTCACACTGTACTTTTGCTACTGAACTTAAGTAGCTTCTGCTAGTGGCAACACTGTCTCGTATAGAAAAAAATCCCTGTATACAATAAACTTGAAACGCGTTAATAGTTGGACGTTTTGTTTCCTTAACAGGAAGTATTTGTGCCTATTTATTGTTTCGTGTTTTTGTCAAACACTGGGCGCGAGCACTGTCTGCTGACAACAGCTTCTTAGAATTACTCCCCTTGGAATTATAACGAGTGGATTATCTCGCCACTGCGGGATCAATACATGATATAGATGTCGATCTCTATAGAAGTATACTTCTTGTGTGCGCTCAAATTAAAGGGCTAGGAGTAGACGCGACGAGACACATAAACAAACACAGTTGGAAAGTGTAGGCTGTATTATTGTAATGAGAGTGCTAGGCTTAGCCTAATAAGACAGCTCGGTCACGTGACAGGGCGATGTGTTCTAAGACACATAAAAGAAAATCTAGCTGGGACACACACCAACGAGATGGGCCTGCTCCAAAACACGGTTGACTATCTCGATAACAATATAGATCTAGATTGAAAAAAAAAATGAATGAGGATAAGAGGGAAAAAAACACCAACCAACACATACACACTCAACAGGACTTAGCACGGAGACAGAGGCTGTACGCTGCAACAGCTGGTTGCATTAACCTACACACCTGTTCAATCTCCCTCCCAGCCTCCTAAAACGCTATTCCCCCTCCTCATCACAGCCCCCCCCTTTTATCCTTATATAGACTTCCTGACACACTACTTTGGTGTATATTATAATTATGTTTGTATTTCGTCAGCTGGTTATTAAGCCCTATATTGTTCTGGAGAGATTGTTTTTTTTGTATCCAGATTTTTAATACTACAGAAATAGAGCCTGGGCTGCCTGGTATAAACCTTTGCTAATATAGTCCTTCCTTTCACTCTGGGCAACAGTGTTTCTATCTTGGATACGCCTACTCCTAGTAACATTGAAAGTACTCAACAAAATATGCATAATAGGGAATTATTTTTTTTTTAAACTTCTGACAAGAACAATTATCTAAAAAAAAAATGGTTGTAAAAAAGTGTTTGGGGATAACTAATTGTAAAGTAAAGTTCCCCTTTCAGACCTTGCGATCCATAGGGCAGATGACGTAAAGGTCATCTGTTTCTGTGGCCCAGGGTTAACGAGTGCGTCATGTGGCCAGCACAACGACCAGCCTTTCCTTTTCACCGACTAATGTCAGGTACTCATTAGAGCTGGGTGGACTCAGATGCGCCCGAAGATCCCGAAATTAAAAATCCCAGTCTTCACCAGGATTTGACCCCTGGACCCTCCGGTTAAGAAGCTAAGCGCTTTACCGCTCAACCGCAGCGCCTCCTTGGTGATAACTAGTGGGCCGTTACGTCTAGAGGGCGATCTAAACGCCATCGATAAACTGAGAGTACTCCCACCCCTACAGCCTTAAAAAAATACAGGTAGGACAGATTCGAACCAAAGATGTTAGGCTAGAAACCTTTATCTCATATAAGGCTCTTTTTCCTGGAGAGAAAGTCTAATTGGGATATGCCCCTAACATTGACTCAATGGTGTTGATTGGTTCTCCTTGAATTGGGGGAAAAGCTGCAGTAATCTAAACAGGCCCTATTCTCAAACTTTGCCACAGTTCTTGCACTAGTGTGAGTCTGTCCTAGGTATGTTTGATAAGGACATCAAACATCACAAACCTAGTTTTATGTGTTTGTGCGTTTGTTTGTTTTGTCAAGGTTGCGTGTCAAGACAGAGAGTGTTTTTTTTTATTGGATAATGCAGGTCACATTGTAACCAACATTTCAGTTTGAAATGACGTGGGATATTGACGTCAGCTGGTAATTAAATTGACCATCGATTCTAGGAATGAGTGAAGAGGGAGGATGAAATGAAAGGTGTGTGCGGAGGGGGGGGGGTGAAAGAGTTAAGAGTAGGGAGATGAGTAAGTAGGTATACGTTGTGTCAGTGAGGAATGTGTGTATCTGCATGAGAGAGAGAAAGAGAGAGAGAGAGAGAGACAGTCAACAGAGAAGGAGAAATGGGCGAAATCTGGAAAACGCGATATTAACAAATCAAAAAAGTGCAAAGTGAGTTTGTGTTAAAACTCGGTCCAGAAATGCGTAGGCTGCCACTCTGGGCCCGTCTTTGATAAGCAAAACGTAGTAAGAAAGAAGAACCGAGGGTGTGATCTCATGATACATATCAAATAGACAACCTGTTGCATTTGGGAAACAAGACTCTCAGGCCCATGTCTATTTAGAGTTCCAGGCTTTAACTCCTTCTCTCCTAACTGACGATATCAACGTTGATTTGACCCCATTCAATGAAATTAATTTTTGGTTTTATAAACTTTAATTTGTGTTATATAAAAAGAGCATGCATTCTTCTATAATTATATACATAATATAACATTTCCTGATTACATATAAAAAAGTTATTGACGTTTATTTATAACAGGGTAGTGAAACACAAATGAGCGAAATGAATAATTCCATCGGAACGTGGAAAATAAATACGGAGAGAAAGAGTTAATTCTCTTATAAAATTAATAATCAAACCCTTTACAGTATGTCAGCAATATATATATATATAAAGGTCATTTGTTTCTTTGGCCGACGGTTAACGAGTTTGTCATGTGGCCAGCACAACGACCATCCAACTTTACTTTCCCAGCTAATGTGAGGTGCCAATAAAGTTGGGTGAACTAAGGAGCGCCGTACGTATCCCGAAATGAATAATCCAAGTCATCACTGAGATTCGAATCCTCGTTTCGGTAGTCAAGTGCTCTACCACCACCCCCCCCCTTTCCGGCGGCCATACAAATTTCTAAACGTGTTTCCCGGACGGCGTGGTCGCATCTGGCGATTCATAATCATCGTGTGCAGAAGGCTCAAGGCTTCAGAAAGCAACTTGTCACGGACCGGAAATGACGGGGATCATTGTTTAACTACAAGATTTGTTTCATTGGACTGATCCGGAAATGCAAGGCGTATTCTCCTAAGGAATCGTTTCTCCTCCCCCCATCTCCAGATGAAAAAAAAATTCATTTGCGACTCTCTTAGCAGCTGGAGACAGACTGGGGTAGCACTGAAGGTTCCCGGCCTTTCCCGGCGGTTATTGAGAGCGTAATTAATCACAATAGAGGCTTACAGACAGATAACACAATTTCCCGGTTTGGAATCAGTTTAATAAGTTTAGTCTTGTTTTTTTTCCCAAATGATTTTAAAGTTGTCTTTTTTTATTAATGGGAAATGTTCTTTCGTGAGTTAGTTGATGAGAAGCAGCAGGTTACTACTACATTCAGGATGGAGGTCTGAGGAGTGCTGCATGCTTCCCGAGCGAGGTCCGCGTCGGATCCCCGGCGCCAAGCGTTTCTCCTCTTTCTGAACTTCAGAAATCCTTTTTCCTGGCGTCTACATCTCACTTTTGCTCGTAGTAAGAATTGTTTAAAAAGGTTTAGTTTAAGTAAAAAAAGGGGTGGATGTTTTCTTGAAACAAGAGCAGATCTTCATCCTAGTAAAATTGGAAAAGTTGAAGGTCAAATCAAGTATAATTAAGAAGGAGCAGTACTTAGCAGATTGACATCCGAGGTACATACAGCGCCTGTACGTCTGGAATGAACGTGGTGTGTTAAGTAAGACGTCTTGCCAAGGACTTACCTTTAATATTTGTCAAACAAAAATCGTCCAAAATAACATACACAGTCGTGAGAATTTCGACTATTCTGACACAAGGTCGAGAAAAATCACGCGTTGAGTCGATAATTTATAGACACCTGTTGTAAAGACAGTATACATTTTAAAAGGTAAATGTACCTATTAGAAACTGACAAGACGCTAACAATATTTTTTTCAGGACGTCGAGCTCTTCTAGGAGTTGGGGGTACCCTTCACAGTTTAAGAAATGCTCTTCTAGGAGTTGGGGGTACCCTTCACAGTTTAAGAAATGCTGTTCTAGGAGTTGGGGGTACCCTTCACAGTTTAAGAAATGCTCTTCTAGGAGTTGGGGATACCCTTCACAGTTTAAGACATGCTCTTCTAGGGCAGTGGTTCTCAGTATGTGGTCTGCGAAGAACCAGGGGTTCACGAGACATACTAATGGGTCCGCAGAAAAGAAGAAAATTACATACAATTAAAATAACTTCAAAAACACCAATTTTATATCCTGCATTGTGGGTTATATTTTTAAAAAATGCAAACAATTATCCTATCCGTGTATCCTAGAACGGGTATTCCGTGCCATTACGAAAGACATCACAAATAAAAGATAAAAGAAACTAGAACCAGACATAAATGCACTCATAAAACATTATCATCATCATCATCAAACTCCATTTGAGTAAGGGCTTAAGAGGCTCAAATCATCTCTTGCAAAAGCCCTGGACAGAAACCCTGATGTTTTGCGTAGTGCATAAATGTCGCCATACAGGTAGAGAATTCTTGGTTTCCCAGACCTGTCTGAGACGAAGATCAGAAAGTCTGGGGCAGTCAAACAGAATATGAGGCACGGTTTCCTCTTCCTCCCCGCAGCGGGGGCACCGTGAATCGAAATTTGGCCATAGCCGTGAGAAATATGAGCCAACAGGACAATGGCCTGTCCTGCACTGTGCTATAATAGCTTGCTCAGACCTGGACAGCCTCCACCACGGGGAAGTGCGGTCAGGGCGCCTCATGCGCTCCCAGACTCCACGGGCCTTTTGGGAATAGTCCCAGCACTCAAACCACTTTTCCATTTCTGTTTTTTAAATTTCTGTTTTTTGAACTATAGCCAGAGCTTGATGAAAACTTACAGCCTGTTCAGTGGGTGGAATTTGCCCTCCCTGGTGGGCCAAGGAGTCTGCAACAGTGTTGCCATTATCAAACTTATCCAAGTTATTAATTTTTGAAAATTTGTATTTTTTACAAAGTAATGATTTTTATAAACACTCTTACAACAATTTTTTTTACATTTGTAATTTATATACTTCTAGATCTATATAGCTTTTTAAAACTTAGAGGTCCGTGAGCAAGCTTTGATTACATAAAGGGGTCCCTGGGTCATAACAGTTTGAGTATCATTGTTTTGGAGGGAAGGGTACTGATCACAACACAATTTAACTATCTGGAGGGACCTCCCAACCTCAGGATACATAACTCGTGATTGTTGTCGCAACAGACGGCCGTGTGCAGTTGTTTTTAATCTATACACTACCTTTTTCTTAAAAAAAAAATTACACGCACATGAATATACGTAAATAAATATACGTAAATAAATACACGTAAATAAATATACGTAAATAAATATACGTAAATAAATATACGTAAATAAATATACGTAAAAACAAACATGTAGAGATAAATTGTCAAAGATCTAAATAACTACCAGTGACTTTGAATTATTCCCCTTTATATCAGGATGACGTCTGTGGCTTAGTGAATACAAACATGAAATAAAAATAATAGATAAATAAACAATCTTCCATGTTCTAGACTCTTCAGAAGCAGAGCTCGCTTTAGCCCATAAAATTTGAATTCAGGTCGCTCCCTTTTTGTTTTTAAATACATTTAAAAAGCGATCTCCCAGAAACCCCGTCTTCCTTCTTTCCTTTTCCCTACTGGTCCAGACAAGTGATGGGATCATAGCGTATTGAGAACGCTAAAACATGAAATTGCGCTTAACAAAAACAATCAGAAAAAATATTTCTATTCAGATTTATTATTGTTAGCCTAGATCTATTACAATTTTAATTACATGACTGATCCAAGCTAATTGTTACACATTAATATGGGCTTTGTTTTTCAAAAGGTATTTTATCTTGAAGAAAACCGTGCCAAACGGAAAATGGCCAGCTCCTCTACCACCAAAGCGAAAGCCACCTTAACCTGCGATATTTGTGGACGGGAGTGTGTCTCCTAAATGGGGCTCCACAGTCACATGAGGAAGTGTGCGAGATGAACCATAGTCGTTATACGACTGAAGGAGGCGAATGAGAGAATATGAGCTTTGTTTTTTAAAAGTTTTTTTATTTTTATTTTGCTTGTTAATTAGAGCCAATCCTTTCTGACAAAGTTTAAAAAGTGGCCCGTAGGTGGCGCGAAAGTTTGGATTACCTAGCTACCGGTAGCAGACGACGGGAATCAGATTTCCAATAGAAAGTTTCAACTATAGATCTAGATTTTGATGTGTTGCGCAACGTTGGCCTTTTCTCCTCTCTTATTCTTTCTGTTTGTAGTCAATATAATATCGTCAATCTACTTTGAAGCAAAACTGACTCCTGGCCACAACGTATCTCAAACTGTCGCCATCCCACGAGAGGGATAGAATATATGTAGAGGAATATTAGTCTAAACACCAGGGTCGGATTTAAGTGAGAGCAGGCGGGGCTACTGCCCAGGGGACTGAACAAGAAAGGGGAAACAGTAAAAAAGAAAAAAATCCATATTTCAAATGGTCAGAACTTCACGCGTTTTTATGCAATATTTTTTTCCTAAGATAGTTTAAATTGTACAGTTGGCAGCACTGTCGCTTATCGCGTGCCTGTATTCTCGTTATATACTCCGGATTTACTACATTGCGTGAACCCTAAAAATCTACATATCTGTATACTAAAATCTGCATATTAAATAATTTAATTTTAAACATTACAATTTTACTCCTTCTTTTATAATATGGCATGCTTTTAGATATTAGTATTTAACTACTAAGTGTATTTTTATTAAAGCTTTGGAAAAATTGTGGGGGCCTAAAGAAAAATTCTGACACCGGGGCTTCCACATACTTAAATCCGGCCCTTTGTATGTTTGTTTTTCGTTTACATGTTTCGGATGTTTCTTTAGATTTTGAAGATAATTACATCCAAGCCGAAACCATCCACAAGAAATGATTCGAACGAGGGTCCATCGAGCTCACCTAAAGATAGCCAAGAGCGCACACCACTCGACCAGGTGGCCATGCTGTTCGTCTAACAACTTAATTTCCAAGTGGAGTGATAGAATATAAGCAGAGGAGCTTCTCTCAATTCTAATTCTCTGATAATTCGGGAGATTGTTAGAATATAAGCAGAGCGCCCTTTATCAGTTCAAATTCTCTGATGCCTCTGGAGATGACTTAATGGGTCCTCATCGATTTGTTTGCCTGAAACCAAAACAAAGCGGCGAACTCGGTCCAAAAAAAAAGACAGTTGTGTATCCATGCACTGGGACAATATGAGAATCCTTGTTCTAGACTATTGATTGTTGACGGAGGTGTCTGTAGTTGTAATTCTATGGCCAATTGACCAAATATACAGTAGGTATTGTGTATAATGTCGGATTGCAACATGTGGCGGGTATCAGAAATGCATAATCGATACTATTAGTACAAGAGGGTAATTTCACAATAACCGAGAAACAAGGTTTACAAGTTAATGTAGTTACATGAGATCTAACAGGAAGTGTTTGAGAGAACCCGGGTTCAATCATTACGTTTTTAAACTATTTCAAGATGATAAATTGTCGAGGAAAATACAGTATTTTTTTTTCACTAATATCTTTCAGAGTGTTTCATACCAAAGTACAATGTATGGATTTCTATAAAAAAAAAAATTCTACAAAAAGGTTAAGTTCCCACTTTGTCCACGTCAAACCTTCTTAGAAGAAATAAAATCCGTGGGCATCAGCTGGTGCATATATGCCAGAACAAACTATAACCGAGCTTGCCACCCTATGTGAAGGCCTGAACACTGACCTGCATCGACGCAACCTGTGAACCTAATAGCTCGTTGCCACGTCACAGGTCTTACGTCACGAACTGTGCGTGACAACCAATACAAAATGTTTGTTACGTCAGGATGGTTGCCTGGTCTTGCGGTTTGCGCACTGGACTGTCGTTCGGACTTATCGATGGTCCCCGGTTCAAACCCTGCCTTTCCCATCCCCCACCGTCATGCGGGAGGTATGGACTAGGAAGTAAACTATCTTCAGCTCTGAAGGAACATCCAAAACAAGTAAAACATTTTACAAACCGCCTTTACTTTCCCCAACTAGTCAGGTACCAATTAGAGTTCGGTGGACTCAAGGGCGCCCTAAAAATCGCAGTCTTCACCGAGATTCGAACCCATGATTCCTGGTTCGGAAACAAGCGCTTAACCACACAGCCACCGCGCCCTCTTTGTTGATGTATACGGTAGAAATAACTTTTAATGTCGCGCCTTTTTCAAGTCTCATGCTTTATTCTCTAATTTCCTAAAATGTTAATTAAAATCATGTAATAAATTTTTCAATTTGTACTAATTAAGATTGCTATTGTACTGTAGAATTTTTTTTAAAGATTTCAAATAGCCTCCAAGTCTTATCATTATGTAGAAATACAATAGGTTTGTCACGCCAGTTTTAATTTAACGCATGCTTGATTTCAATTTCGATGCTTTATCAAACTTTACATATTTGACGACAGAAACGAATGGATACCTATCGTATGATATGCAAGATGTGGGTCGATAGTAAGTAATGTCAGGGCCTATTTGGGCATTCATCCTGCCCCTGTTTTGGCTAATTTCACTACAATCTAGTCTTTTGCTTATTTGAGCACTACTTTCAATACCCACTGCCAACTGCTTTAGCTGCAGACTCAGTTTGGGCGCGAGTTTTTGTACCTGATATGCACTTTCTCCTATGAGATACACAGCATGTATAAACTGAGAGATGGGCAACCCGTCTATGGTGAAGCTAGAAATAAATCCTTCTAGAGCAGTGATGCCCAACCTTACTCATCCTGCGGGCCATTTTTAATTTCCAGCATTCGTGTCGCGGGCTACATCAACAAAAAGATACAGAAATGAAAATTTAATTAACCTGAAACTATTAGAAAGTGGAAACACATGGACATATTACCCGTAGTTTAACAATCTTTTATTTGCAGTTAAAATCAAGAATGCATTTATGTTTTTCTTTGTCTTTTTTTTTAAACAGCCACACTTCTAAGGAACAAACTTGTTGACTTTTTATAATGTTCTGCAAGCAAGTAAAGAGGTTCTCTCATTTTTCCTGGTTGATTCTACATTCAGAGTCCCATCTCATAAACGCACAAATGTTAAAGGCTATGGTAGCAATCCTTTAGAGAATAAATTAAAGCCCAAATGTAGGTAAAAAGTTATATTTTTAAACCACTTAATTTTATACACCGACGTTTCGGAGGGCTGGATGGAACCACGACGATGGCCGGATCTGGCCCACGGGCCGCATTTTGGGCATCAAATTTTAGAGCATTAGTTCTCAACCTTTTAAGCTCGGCGACCCCTTTTTACTATTCTCCACTATGTGCCGACCCCCCCCCCCCCCTTCCTCTCGTAAAATTATTTTCGTTCACAAACTTAATTAATCGTAATTACAATGTAATTACAATCTGATATTCATTTCCAAAGCTTTATGTTTAATCACGAAAGAACATGTAATTATATTTTTGTAACAGACATCTCTCATAGTTTAAATACAAATAAATGAACTTTTATCTTTGATTAGCATTTTTAAAAATTTTTACATTTTCATATTTATGTGACCATTTGAAAAGCTTGGCGGAGCAGTAGTTGAATGCATTGTCACAATAGTTTTGGGACAGTTCGACGGCCTTAGCCGACCCCTGGCAAATCGTCATTCGAGCCCCCTAGGGGGGGGGGTCACTACCCATAGGGTGAGAATCCCTATTCTAGAGTTTCAATCATATGTTTTAGGATAATATTAAAAGGAACAGAATTCTTGGAGCATCCCTTTGGATATCAATATCTACATTAGTTTATCTAAAATTGGGTAAAGCTTAGGTAAACTAACTGTTGGCAAATCTAAATTTCTAACAGATTAGGTAGTAAAGTGGTTTGTCAGAGCTCAATGGGTAATGAGTTCCAATTCTTTGGCTCATGCACTGAAAAAGCTGTAAACTTGTGAAGGAAAAACGCGACACAGTGTTGAATCAATGGAGTGCATAGCTTTATGCGAGATTTATGGAATGATTAGTTCACTAAAGCACGTAATATGACACTTCTTTGTTGTGTATACCCTGATGACAAATTATAGCATCAAAAGAAAAGCCGCTGCCCTGCCGAGGACAGAAACTCGACCACTGGGGACAATGGTTATGCTTGCCCTGCATGAGGAAAAATATGTAGGTCACAGCTGGGGCTGCTTACCATGGGAAATATTGCATTCTTCATTAATCTTCTGACTCGATGACAAGCCCATGAATTATTATTAATATGGCACCAACAGAAATGCTCATTATTTCGGGGATTTCCTATCTTTCAGCATCAGTCTTTAGAACGTCTCTGAACTAGATTTTTTGTGCATAGAAATCTGAACATGATATTCCTTCTTGGCCTTTTGAAAAATACGCTCACGTGATAACGACTTTGAAAACGACCTAGATTGGTGCTCTACGCAATTGGAGAATAAAATATGATTTGTAATCTAGTTTGATCTACTTCTACATCGGGTTGACCGTCAGAAACATTTCCTAAGTGATCAGAATGTCGAATAAAACCAATTCAAAAAGGTCACCCCTTCCTGCTATAAGTAGATCTAATGTAAGTTTTTGTTGAATTTTTTATTTTATATGTAAATTAGTCTAGTCGAAGATTTAGTACAAACTATCTTTACAGTAATGAAAATCTATTTGAACAAAAGGCTGAACTATTGCTATTTCAGAAAGAAGGTATATATATATATATATATATATATATATATATATATATATATATATATATATATATATATATATATATATATATATATATATATTGTAAGTAGGTCCTTGAATCGTAACGACTGTGAATAGACTTTGTTTTTAATGATTTAACTGTATAGAATTTAGCGCTTGTTATATTAAGGGAGAGTGATCCTTAAAGAATTACGGGCACTACATGGCCTAAATTGTGCCGATGTGCCTAAACTCAAAACTCAAACCCAAACTCAAAACTCAAGCTCAAACTCAAGCTCAAACTCAAACTCAAAACTCAAAACTCAACTAACTCAAACTCGTAACGACTATGGTTCATCTCGTAGAATACTTTTTCATGTGACTATTTTAGAGAGACACTCACGTCCAAATGTATCGCATTTTGTTGGATAGGCATGTTTGTAACTTTGTTTTGTTACAAAACCATAATTCAAAGTTCTAAACAAAACAAATTTGGAAGTGGGAGGAGAAATTAAGTGTAGGCCCTACCAATTAGATTCTACTCTAATTTCTTTTTTGCATTTTAAGGATTTAAGCATAAATTGTGAAATATCAGATTGAGTAAAGGTTGGAAAATGGCGACTAGGAAAAGAATATTTGGGTTCAGAACTCATCTTAATCGTTACTCTTATACTGAAAAATTTCGAATGAATTCTAAATTTTCCAAAAGAAATTCAATACATTCATGGGAAATTACATAAACTCTGACTATTCTGTTTTAAAACATAATTTTTTCATCTGGAAAGGGGAGGGGCGGTAGAGTGAAAACGAAATCCTCGCTCCATTTTATAATTTCTGATAATGTTTGTTAACAGCGCTTTATAAATAAAATTATTATTATTAATTATTGCATTTGGCATTAAAAAATAGGGGTCGGGCGCATCGATAAAAGAATTTAATTTATAGCATATATACATTATATTAGTGACTAATTTCTTTTAATTTTGTAATTTCTTAACTATAATACAAAAGAAAAAGTATTGGTTTGTCCGATGGGGGAAAGGCGATTGCATGTATCACCCCTCCCACCTGGTACAACCCTTTTTCATTTTATATTTACTAATAATAAAATTTGAGATTAGAGTGTGGTGCGACATAATATACAAATGTGTTCACATAATACGTAGCTTATATTATATAGATATTCAACTAATTTTGTTCACAAACTATGATTTCTATATAAAAAAAGGCCCCCCCCCCCCACTCAGAAGACTAGAGTGTGGAGGGTAGTAGATGTAATCGCCTCCCCCCAACCCCACCGAATCGGACAAGATACCTGAAGGGGAGCGACATAATATAAAAATTATATTTTAATTCATCTAATTTTGTTCACAAACTATGATTTCCACTAAAAGTAGGACTGACACCCACAACACACACACTCAAAGGGTTTAGGTGGAAAGGGCAGTAGAGGTATTCACCCCCCCCCCCCCCAATCGGCCAACAGGGGAACGACATAATATAAAAATCGGTAAAGACACCAATAACAAGTTTTAATAATCAAGATATTTAATTTATTCTGTTAGCAAGCTATGATTTCTGCAAATAAATTGAACCGTCCCCCCACTCGAAATTTTTATGGGAGGGGGGGGGGCGGGATTGATGCCATCGCCCCCTCCCGACCCCACCAAATTGGCCAACATACTTGAGGGGGGGGGGGTGCGAAATAATCTAAAAATAGGTTGCAATATGAATAATTGTAAATATTATTATCATAAGTAATAAATTCGTACACAAATTGTGTGAATTCTATACTAAAATTTGTCCGCCACTCCCCTTCATGGGTGGGGTTCGGCCCAGTGGGGGGAGGCGATTGCCCCTAGCGCCCCCCTGGATCCGCCAATGTATACAGGGCTTTTTTTTGTGTGACAGTACGCACTACGCACCGGTACAGCGTATCGGAGAAAGAAAGGGTGGGGGGAGTGAAATTCGAAAAGGAGTTAGCTAGAATCATAACAAAAAAAAACGAAACAGAAAAGAACAAGACAAGGAAGTTACAGAGTTCACCCAAACTCTATTGGGCAACTGACATTCATCGCGGAGGGAGAATCGTCAGAACGCTATCGCTGGCCAGGTGACACCTAGTTGTTCTTAGGCCATTACAAAAAATCAGCATAAAATTTTCAGTTTTGTATGTGTGAGTGTGTTTGTGAGTGTGTGTGTGTGTGTGTGTGTGTGTGTGTTTTGCAAGGCCTGAATTAACGTTTACCTGACTGGCGGACATCTAGGTCTGTGATATCATTACATCATCAGTTCAGCCTGAAGAGGGGGGAATTTAATCTTTACTTTCCTGGCGGACATCTAGATCTCTGATAAAACCCGTCTTTACTAATTTAATTTAGAAGTTTAGGTCTTCAGTCAGTCAAATAATAAAAAAGATGTAAATAATTGTTTTTTGTTTGTTTGTTATTCCGATACAGTTGAAGACACCTCGAGAATCCAGCACGACAAATGACCAAATAGGTAAAAGTTAAGAGCTGCCATACATACTCACAACAAGGGAATGTACCGATAACTCCCTGAATATAAATCTAAAGTAAATTTGGGAAAAGTAAATTTGGGGAAAGTAAATTTGGGGAAAGTAAATTTGGGGAAAGTAAATTTGGGGAAAGTAAATTTGGGAAAATTAAATTAAGGAATCGGAGCGCATCCCCATTTCTCAGTATCTTACCTTACAAGATAGGTATAAGATAGGTATAAGATAGGTATAAGATAGGTATAAGATAGTTACAGGATTGAGTCGTGCCACGTTGTGCGACAATCTGCCATCAGGCATCTGGCTAAAGGAACGATCAATCGCAGCGCTCAAAACCTCGCGCACTTGGACTGCAAATCCAATGTTTTAATTTGTGACATTGTTCGGGGAAATAACTCTGTTTCTTTAATATAAATAGGATTATGTGAGCGCTGAAGCTGTTAATTACATTAAATGAGCACCCCCTTTCCCTTACCTTTGCATGACCTTGCATGACCTTTGCGTGACCTTTACATGACCTTGCCAAAAAAAAACAAACGTTTTCGTCGCTACGAAAAACTCCGAACATGCCCAGGACGTGCTTTACATTCTTTGTATCAGAGGCGGCCCTAGGAGTGTGAGGGGGCGCTCTGTGAGAGTGTCATCCCAGAAATATTTGGGATGATGATGACAAAAGATTCTCTAAATCGCGTGGCTAACCCCACTCGACAACCAAAATGGTCGTTTCTGTCGATATCCTTTTAATCAACATTGAGGTCGACATTCGTTCTCGAATCTTAGCTAATTAAGTTTATATAGGGCAGTGAGCCGACCGGAATCTGCGGAGAATCGCTTGAATACTCCACAGTCGATACTAAATGGCTTATCTAGCTAGACATAAAACTTGGAATTGCAGATCGCATCTAAAGTTTTGTTTGTCTTCTTATAGCAGCGGTGCTCAGCTCTTATTCAACATGGGCACCAAATAACTTTTTTCAACTCGAGCTACTAGCCACATGACCGTAACTATTGGCTCAGTGGAACCGAAACTCCGAGTCTTCTTTAGAAGACATTTTTTTAAACAATTAAAAAATGTAACGATTTCATTTGTTTTGCCAATGTTAGGCGCTCCGCACTGTGTCTTGTGTTAAGCCCAAATGAAGGTTACTAACAAAATAACACAGGCCGACAGGCCGACAATACAAAGGTGCTCAAAGCTGATGGACGAGGTTGATTAACAAGTTTAATTAATAATGAACGGAGGGTATTCCAGCTCCCGTCGCCTCAGCGTGGCGCCTCCGTGGAAACGTCCGCCCGGGAAAGTGGATAGGCTAAGAATGCTAGCTGACATAGCTCTCAGTGGGCTACCACACGTACCCTCTAGCGAGGGTACATTACACGTGGTAGGGATGTTAAAAAAGGCTCGCTAAACCAGTCCGAAACCCACATAAGCCCGTGTGATGATGCCCCCCCCCACAGGTACGATGGGACAGCATAGGCACAAGGATGCCCCCCCCCCCCCCACGTGGGGCTTGAGCTTCCGGCCACACATGAAAGGAGGAATTCATGCAGAGGCTTGGAAGAACGTGCAACACGCCAAGACGGGTGTGAATAAATGATCACCTAGTCGACGTGGGCCTCCTGACAGAGAGATCGGTGAAGAGCCAATTTCTCATCCTGGCCACGAGACAAAAGCCTTTCTCGGATCACATGGTTCATAAAAGGGGCCTGCTTGCTTCGAACATTTGGACATCTGGATCAATAATAATGAAGGTGAAAGGAACCGTCGAGAGTCGTCAAGCTAAATCTCTAGGTCCATAAAACCTGCTGCCTGTTTCTAAGGCCGTCAAAAGTAATCTGTTTACATTTCGCTATTTTTCCTAAAAACCTAGTCATATTTTAAAAATTTATCTTGTCGTGGTCTCTAAGCCAAAACTTTTCGTTGTTACGAAAAAAATAACTTTCCCCACCAAATTCCTAATCGTGCTTTAACACCGCAAAGCACAAGTGCTACAAAGGCAGTCAGAATTACAAATAAAACAATATACACATAATCACGTTAAAAACAAATGGAAAAAAATAATAATGCAAGTGGTAATATAAATGATAATTATAACAATATTTAATGATGAACAATACCGCAACTATCAGATCACACGATTCACAAACAGTGAAATTGTTATCTAGCACCTAATTACAATCCAAGCAATCAACATTAGCCACACTCGATATGAGAATAATGATGAGAAACAATGTAATAAAGTTATATATTCAAAAATAATATAAAGTTCCGTAGAGGGATTTCTTCCTTAGTGCTATTAGAGCATAGAATGGGTTGCCTGAGCTAGCAAGAACCAGTGGCTTGGCATAATTTAAGTCATTGGTTTACATGCATGACTACATGCATGACGAGTAGGACGTAATCATCTTCTTTTTTGAAGTAACGTCTGTATTTTATAAGAAGTTAAGATTTAACTCTATGATTACACTGATGTTTTTCATTATTTTTACATATGTAGATTTTAATAGTTCAGCTTACTTTTCAACATTGTGAAAAGAAAACGAGGGTGATGATACTAGGGTCCGGAAAACAACGTATGCTGCCCGCGATCTGTAGATTATCTCTGATTTATAGTGGCGCTCATTCTATATATGTAGCCTACAGATCTAGACATTTTTTAAATTTTCATATCAAAAATAAGCTTTTGTCCAAACAATATTTACTCGGAGAGAAGGGATGGGTGGGTGCGTGGTTAATTCAAATACTTACAATAATGTTGCTGGGCTATCTATCAAGGGAATTCGAATCCCGACTCGTGATAAGCGCCTAAAATCAGCTCGGAAATCTCCCATATTCCCATCTACCCGCAAATATCCAAAAAAAAAATTCGACCATTATGCGCTGAGACTGTATGGAAAATGCGCATCATGTGATTTGCTGCATGGTGTTAGTATATGTAGAGAGCTTCTATCAACGCTGTCTTGTACAAAGTTTGTACCCTTTGTCTGTCTTGTACAAAGTTTGTACCCTTTGTTCCTCTCACCTCCCATTCTCGGATCAAATTTTAAATTTTGCACAATTATTTATTGTTGATGAGAACACATGAACCAATGCAAACAATTAACCAATTAGTTTTTTAATTAGTGATCATTCATTATTTTGGTTTATACAGAAAAGGCAGATAAACAGTTCAGTATTTTATGTTGCTGTTTTTTTTAATATATATATTGTGCTTGTTTCTGTCTCAAACGGAAGCAGTAGGTCTATAATTTATGAACTCGCATCCAAATGTTGCTGTTTTTTTTTATATTCAGGGTCACGTTCACCGGAACAAGAGCAGCTCCCAGTGCTCGCCACTGCCCAGAGTGTGATGTCCGCTAGTGACGAGGGCACAACGGAGCCGGACGATGAGCTGCTTGACCTGATTGACGACATCAAAGCCGTGGACGATCATGTAGTGGAGACGCTGGAGGAGGAGGATGTGAATGAGTTACCGGTGGAAGACAGTCGGTTGAGTGTCAGTGAGCGTTCAAAAAGCGTGAGTGAACCAAATGACCCATTAGCTCACCCACTGTCCGTCCGACTAATTGTGTAATGGAAGTAATAGTTACGACACGGTAGTGGAGCCTTTTTAAAAGTTTGACATCCCTAGTAGCGTCTTTGATTTTTAACCTCCCTAGCATTTAATCTTTCTTTGTTTCTTGACATCATTAACGTCTTATCTTCTTTGTTTCTCAACATCGTTAGCGTAGTATGTTCTTTGTTTCCATGACATCCTTAGTGTATCATCGTCTTTGTTTCTTGACATCATTAGCGTCTTATCTTCTTTAATGCTTCTTGACATCATTAGCGTCTTATTTCTTTAAATGTTTCCTGACAACATTAGCGTCTTATCTTCTTTAATGTTTCTTGACATCATTAGCGTCTTATCTTCTTAAATGTTTCCTGACATCATTAGCGTCTTATCTTCTTAAATGTTTCCTGACAACATTAGCGTCTGAATTTCTAGAAATGTTTAGCGTCTCTTCTTCCTCTGTTTCGTAACAGCCTTAGCTCTTGTGGTATGAAGGAAGAGTAACCTTTTAGGGATTACGGGCACGACATGGCCTAAAGTGTGCCGATGTGTAAAAAAACTCACAACTCAAACTGAACCTCATCTAGCGTAAAGCTAATCCACTTCGCAATATTGTCTGCTTATTGTTTTGTTATTTCATGTCTCTTTTTCTCGTTCTGCAATCTTCCTCTTTGATGTTTTCAAAGTCTTGGAGGAAATTCTCAAGATGTAGTTCTTAATTCAAGAGAAAACTATGTGTGATTTCATTATCCTACTATGTTTAATAGAAACGAAGAAGCAATCAAAAATATCAAATGATAAATTAGCGTCAAAGTTGAGGTTTCTGTAATTAACATAAAGTTGTATTGTACCTCTGAACAGTGTGCGGTAAACATTTTTTTTAAAGGTCAGTGACATTGAGAAGTGTGCGTTAACACGTAATGATGTGTAGTCACATGGAGGAGTGTGTAGAAGTATGATCAGTGTGCCATGACGTTGAGCAGAGTGCCATGAAAATATGCAGTGTGTCATGACATTTATCCATGTGCTTCGACAAAAATCAGTGTGCCGTGTTATTAATCAGCGTGTAATGAGATTGAGCATTGTGTCGTGACATTGAGCAGTATGTTACGAAATTAATCCGTAATCAGTGTGTCATTACATTATTACCGTGTGCCGTGTCAATAATCATGAGAATGCCATGAGAATAATCAGTGTGCCAGCACATGAATCAAAATGTATGACATTAATCAGTGTGCCATGACATGAATCATAATGTATGACACTGTGCAGTGCGCCATGACATGATGCACTGTGCCATAACATTAATCAGTGTGTCATGACATGAATCAGTGTGTCATGACATTAATCAGTGTGCCATGACATTAATCACTGTGCCATAATATCAAACAGTGTGCCATGACATTAATCAGTGTGTCATGACATGAATCAGTGTGTCATGACATTAATCAGTGTGCCATGACATTAATCACTGTGCCATAATATCAATCAGTGCGTCATGACATTGTCATAATTTTCACCCCTTTCATCACTTCTTTCCCTTCAGCGTAAGGCAAGTTACAAGCTGCCTCAAATTTTCGTCAAAGCCCCAGAGCTGAAGGAAATTTTCGACGAAGGAGTTTATGAGGTAACAAGTGACCCACCCTTCATTACGCCGTATCCAGATGTTGACGAGATGTATCAAAAGGTAGGCTTACTAAGAATACTACGGCTTAGGTCGTTTAGGGATAATCGAAGGTTGACCCTGATATATTTTTGGAAATGAGTTTTGAAAAAGGTGAATAGGTCTTAAGGCGGGTGAAAGCAGGTTTAAAAAACTGCAGGCTTCTCATTTTTATCTCATGAACCATTGCTATTATTATTATTATAGCTTTTATATAGCGCTACTTTCATGCATATAGCATGCTCAGAGCGCTTTTGGTCCAATCTCAGTTGTGGACCAGTAAGGGGGGGGGGGGGGAGGGGGTATCTAGGAGTTGGTTTTCGTGCTGCCTTTAGGTGCTCAGTAAACACAACTGTGCCCGTAGCCAAGCCAAGCCAAGTTCAAGCGCACTTGGCCTCTCGACCACGCTTCCCACATTCTATGGTATATGTCTGTGGTTCTTAAACTGTGATCCGCGAAGCACCAGAGGTCCACGAGACGATCGGAAGGGGTCCGCAGGAAGATGAAAACAATTAAAAAAAACAACTTCTTCGCTAAAAACAGTTTATCCGATCGGATGATTTTAATAATATCCACTCGCCTCTTTTATATTTCTAATATATTTTATTATTTTTCTCTCTAAGTTTGTTCAAGTGCATCTTCATTGCCAAGTTGCTAGTTGCATTTACGTCAGGCATCATGCACATGTTTTTATTTGAACAAAAAATGGATTTAAGTCGATTAGCTATTTTGATAGCTCCATTCATTCTATTTTTACATTTACGCATTCGCTTTACTTATAACATCATTATTTCGTTTAATTGTTTACAAAACACTATCAGTGACTATATCGACAGTGATACGCAAACAAAAACTCGCAGGCCGCGGGAATTATATGTCTAGTATATTGTGTATATATATATGTCTGTCTGTCTGTCTGTCTGTCTATCTATTTATCGACCGATAAAAAAAGTTAAGTAACATATTGACTTTCAAAACATGGTACAGGCCAATCTCAGAATTTCCCAGAATGCTACACCGGACGTGTTCAGGTCAGAGCTGAGGAAGATTTATGAGGTGGTCAACGAAGCCAGAAGTAACGAGGCGGAGCTGAAGGTGAACGTTTGAGTCTTCATGTCAGAACTTGGGCATTTTCTGTTATTATTCAATAGAAATAATATCAAGTCGTTGCAGTGTTTTATTTTCCTCTAAAGCCAAATAGAACCCACTTTGGGTTGCCTAGTCCAATGCACTGAAGAGAAGAAGAGAGTCCCTGCAAAAATTCCACTATCAATATACATTTCCCCAAGGAGCCGTTGAATGGTGCACACCGTCACGGCTGATCTAGTACAGTAAAGAAACATGGAGTTGTTTCCCCAGTGTGCTCGTCCCTCGGCCTCGCATCTAACACGTACGTCTAGGAATACAAGCCATCGGTAATATCGTAACAAATTTACATTTGTTGGATCTTTCCCAGACGGACCCGTTTTTGTTTTAGACATGACGATGGGTCTAGAGTTTCAAGATTCTTCAACTCATCTCTAAGAACAATTACAAAGAAAAAGAAATATTCCATTGTACTTTACTGGGGCAAGCTATTCCACATTAGCTTTGCGATAACAACAAATTGAAAAATTGTTGAAACAGAGGGTAAAACATGTTAAGTGTGTGCGGTAAAGGAGAGCAGGGGCGGACTGGCTATATGGGCATTCCGGCAAATGCCCGGTGGTCCGGTACCTAAATGGGCCGGTAAGGCCACCTAAAGGGCCTCACGAATGTCACTATAGAAAGTATTAAATTTTTTAAAGGTTTATAGCACCATTTTGTTGCAAAAGGGACCCTCTGAGCGTCGTGTTTAAAAAACAACTTTAACAGACTCTTACAGTATAATGCTACTTTTATCTTATCACATTTTCCGAAATAATGTAATAGCCAACATCCATAGTAGGCTTCATCCTTGAAGGGCCTCTACATACTTAGTCATTAAAAAGCAACATAGCGCTTATATTTCGTATATAGATATAGAGTTTACTGTGTGCATGGTTTCAGTAATCGATACATTATCAAACTTAACAAATTGATTTTTAGGACAATTAGAACTAGAGTTGGATGATATTCAAGTTTGGGGCCGAATGGAATAGAAATGCCTGGGCCGATTTTGACAGCCAGTCCGCCCCTGAAGGAGAGGTCTCATAATGCTAACCGCATTCTGTTACTATTTTTGAAATACTCTTTTCTTACATCAGTGATTCCTAAAGTGGTCTATATAGACCCCCAGGGGTCTACGACAACTTCCAAGGGGAAGCCAAAAAAGTTTGGGAACCACTGTCCTACATTGATCTAGATCCAGCATTTAAATTATAAGGTAGAGGAACATGGTTGTAACTTTTCATTGCTGAAGAAACAGTTACATATAAGTTGAGAACTTTGGTGTGTGTGTGGTGTAATTCTAGGCTTTCAGTGAGTTGATCATTATGAATTAGACAAGTCGTCTCTAAACATAACATCCTGCTCAGGGTTTACGTATTGTCTACACAAGCTATAGCTTAAGGGCCTTGTGAGAAGGGGCCCAAAAAGATTGTCCAAGTGAGTTTGATATGAAAAATAATGATTTTAAGTTAAATGTGCATTATTTCAATTAATTTTCTATCAATTTAACCTTCTATTTGTTCATTCTGCATTTTGAAGACTAGTGTTAAAGAGAATTACAAGAATTTGATTTCGACACAATCCTATATGTAGAGACTAGCTTGTTGATGTTTAGTAAAAATAAAGTTGCCCCTTTCAGACTATGCGATCTATAGCGCAGATGATGTCAAGGTCATCTGTTTCTTTGGTCAAAGATTAATGAGCAGGGTGTCATGTGACCAGCACAACGACTAACCGCCATTACTTTCCCAAACTTAAGTCAGGTACCCATTAGAGTTGGCTGGACTCAGGGGCTCACTAAAAATCCCGAGATTCAAAAACCCAGTCTTCACCGAGATTGGAACCCACGACCCCAGGTTCGGTAGCCAAGCACTTAACAACTCAATAACCCCTTCCCCATTTGGTACTGATAGTCTATATTCTATATTATATCTGGACCTACAAAAAGCCCTATATTTAAAGTAGTCTTAATTCTGCCTATTACACTTAGTCTAGTCCAAATAAGGATGGGGATTCCATCGTGAATAAAGGTCTCCCTTCCACAGACTTTTAAGTCACGTTTCTATGTGTCTAGTTGTGCACAAGTCGGATAATCTACTGGAATACTACACCACAGTCATCTGATACCCGAGGCGCGGTGGCTGAGCGGTAAACCGCTTGGCTTCCGAACCGTGTGTCTCGGGTTCGAATCCTGGCGAAGACTGGGATTTTTAATTTGGAAATCTTTGGGCGCCTCTGAGTCCACCCAGCTCTAATTGGTGCCTGACTACCTCGTTAACCGCAGGCCACAGGAACAGATTACCTTTACATCATCTGCCCTATAGACCACATGTCTGAAAGGGAAACTTTACTTTTTCTTTTTACACCCTAGTCAGCTGATATGTTAATTCTAAATACAACCAATGTACACTCTAATTGATCTAGTTGTACTACTTGTTTCGGATCTTCCCTCGGAGTCAAATATCATTACGCCCTAGCCCCCCGCAAGACAGTGGGGGGGGGGGGGGGCGGCTCGCATGGCTCGAACTCAGATCCATCAAGACGACTGTTCACAGAGTGCATTCCACACGACCAGGCACCGTGTTGCTAGATTGGCTTCTAATATCCTGTTCGTAATTTTACAGAAAAAGTTGTTTAAGAGGGAGCACGAAGTGGAGGAGCTGGCGCTGAGGCTGAAACAGGATCCCAGAGTGGCCAAAGTTTTGTTCCTGGCGCAACGTTGGCGGCAAGAGAAGGCAGAAGCGGAGGAGGTAATCTAGTCAATCTAGGTTGTTTAGCGGCCCCCGAAAGGGGAAAAGACGCTGTTAGTTTTGTGTGAAATGTCTGTCCCGTTTAGATGTCGTAAACTAGAAAAGATATTGAAAGTCTGACATAATGTTTTAGTCCATTCAAAGTTCTGATACAACGGCTACTTTTTTCTTTTCTAAAAGCGAAAAATCTAATTTTTTAAATCACTTATGCAAGCAGTTTTTTTCATAAAAAACACCACTTTTACAACTATTCACTATTAATAATAACAAATTAGCGAGGCTTTTAGGAGGGGCATACCGTAGGCTCCGCATCTCTAACATGTTTAGACTTTTTGGTAAAAATATTTTTTTTACTTTTGTATTGCTACGTTATGTAAGTTCTGTCCTACTAACTACTAAGTTTACCCAAAAATAATGTTTACTTTTTTTAAAGAGAATTAAAGCTATTAAATATGTATATAAGTTGTGCATAATTTAAAACAACAATTAATAAGTAGTTTTTCATATTCTGTCGTGAACTGCAAAATACCAATGGACCAGAAGTACACCTAACTATAAAGGATTTTTTTTAAAACTTAAATGTTTTTTTCTTTTTTTTTTGAGGATTTGAATAAAAGATTGACCCTTTACAAAACTATTAGATCAATTAGATATTCATTATAAGACATCAGTTAGGCCAGGTTCGCATTTAATTTCACATTAACTTTCACCTATCCTTTGGTCTGCTGGACCGCTGGGGCACCACACAAGATCTGTCAACCTTCTTTCTTTATTCCTCTCTGTCATTTGTCTTCGATAGAATTCAATTATGATGTTCTTTCTGAAAATATTGATTACCTGCCTTTTTACCTGCTTGGTTGGACTACGGTGGCCTATTTTGAGTTTGTGTTTCCACACAAACTGTCTTTGTAACCTTTTTTTTTTTTTTTAGACTCAGGCCGCCCCTCTCGATATTTAATACAACAATATGTCGTTAAACACTTTTTGTTTGAACTGCCCAGATTGGGAATGAATACCTGACGGAGTTGAACAGTATCAGAACTGACATCCGGACGATGGAAACAAATTTTACCAACATGAGAAAAAACAACCGGAAACTGACGGATGAGCTCGATTCCAGGAAAAAACTAGAGTAGGCAGAATTTAAATGGAACTAAGCATAGCATCAAGGCCGGATTTATGTTTGTGGAGGCCCCTGGGCAAATTTTTGTGGCCCCTCTTCCCTAACAGTTTTTTTGAAAGCTTCTTATAAAAATCTACTTAGTAATACAAAATACTAATATCTAAAACCAAATACAATTGTTATCCAAGAAAAAGAGTAATAGAGCAGTACATTTAATGCTGCTTCGTTTAAAAACACTGAAATTATTTAATATACGTATTTTAGTATAAAAAAACCCACATTTTTAGGGTTTACGCAATGTAGTTAAAACCGGAGTATATTACAAGCACACTATAAGCGGATATTTCTTAAAAACACAAACAATGTTTCCAACTGTACGATTTAAAGTATTGTAGCTGTGGCGAGGTTTTAATATTTTAGAATGATTTTCGGTTCGTTACTCTAGGGGAAGTAATTTTGAGTTTCCCCGCTCACATAAGTAAATATTGAACAGGCACACTACGAGCAACAATTAGAACAAATGAATAGACTATATGTTAAATTAAAAAAAATACAAATTTATTTAACAACAACAATATCACTACTAGCTTGGGTAATGAGTCAACAATGATTCGTTGGATTAATTTCATCATTGATTGCATATGAAGGAGTGGATAAGTGTTTCTATTTTGTGTTCTTAACTTTCTTGGCTGGTCGGTTGGCCGCTGGGCTTGTCTGGTATATGCGGGAAGGACTCGGAGCTAAATCTTCTTGTAGAGTATGCTTGAGTTGAACAGGAGTATGTCTGTAGCGAAAGGTGGGAAAGGTATTCTCAGGACCGTAGGTAGTGGGCAGTGGATATTGGGCAGTGGACAGCTGGAGCCTTGGACTGGGCAATTTAATCTGGGCAGTAGGCGCTGAACACTGGGCAAGTATCTGGGCACTGGACCGTAGGCAATTGATAGTGGGCACTGGGCTTTAGGGCCGTTTGTAGTGGGCGCTACTGAGATTCCTTCTCGCTGACAAAAAGGGGGGGGGGTGTGAGTTCAGACGTTGTAGGCTCAGGTTTGGTGACGCTGCTGATCCAGTCGAAGCTGACGATCTAACAGGTGTAGACAGTGCAGATCTAGTGGTGAAAAGACTGCGAGTCTAGTGTGCGTGATATTGCACCACCAATAACAACCAGGCTGAAAAGAAAGAAGCACTTAGAAACTTCCTCATGGCAATAGGTAGGAACTCTCTTATGCCATGCAATCAATCAGATTGTGCATTTGAGGCATAGAGCTCATTCCGTTCAATGAATACATTTAACAAATAAAACAGGAGAAATAACTACTTTAAGCAATGCGTGAGGCTATAAGTAAAATAAGCCATGATGTTTAGGATCATACAAGTAAACAACAGGTTTAAATTTCGAACTTCAACATTATATAAAACAAAAACAAAATAAGGGAGATAACCCAAGAAAATGTTTAAAAGTGAACCAGAATATATGCTGATAAAACCAACATAAAAGAAGAGAGGTGCACACATCTCTAGTGGGGGACAACATTATAGACATCGTTTATGATTAACGGGGAATATATGTAGATATACAGGGGGGGGGGGAGGGAATGATATGATCATAGATTAAATCTTATTCACAACATAGCGGGATTGAATAGAAGTAAAATTATAAAGACTGTAAATGCCATGGACAGATGTGGTATATCACATGCCGTCACTAAAATAAGCTGACATGTTATACAGCACAACATTTACATGGATCTAGTAAGAGAGTACACGATTCGGAATCTTGTAAAAGACCCGATCGCTACAGTAGATCTAGATTAGAACATCTCAACGATAGGTTGAGGAAAATAATAAAATAATTAAAATAGGCGAGAACATAGCCCATCGATAATAAACAATGTTTTGAAGATAAAATAAAGTTACATACTTACATAGTATTAATAAATGCACAAAGTAATAGATATATAAAGATCTCTATAAATCAGATCAACCTACCACGGTTGTTTAATTTATAGGCGGCTTTATGAGAGAAACTAAGTTCCAGCCTCTCGCCTATTAAATATAGAAATCTGTCTGGCGGGTGTAAGCGTGGGTTGGAGCCCGCGTCCCTTCTTATATAGACTGGGACTCGAACTCATTTGCATAGCCAGAGGTGCCGGGCCAATGGATTTGTGGGATTTTGAATTTTAAAATAATATTCTAGCTATGATCCAATAGGATTAAAGTTATTAACTTTCTAAAATTACCGCCGTCCCAAACCGATGTGAGCCCCCACCTGTTTGTGTGTGTGTGAGTGTAGCAGAGCGACCGCAGTCCATGCGGGACAGGTAGGTTGAGGAATGCTGACCCTAAGCCCGCCATCTTGGTATAAGTCATAGTGGAAAGTTTTGTCCCTTCCATATCACGCGATCCGGTGACTCAGCCCATACCAAGGGCGGGGTGACCTGGGGGGGGGGGGGTAATTTTGGACTGGCTTTCCGCCTCCTACCGTTTTCACCATACTATTCTAATTTAATGATTTGTGATTTGTGATTCTGGGCACATCGGCACAATTCAGGCCATGTCGTGCCTGCAGTCCCTCAAGGGCCACTCTCCCTCCACACAGCAAAAGCCAAATTCCACACAGTCAAACCACCAAAATCAAGGTCTATTCACAGTTAAAATAGTAGAGGTAGTAAAAATTTAATAATTTGGTAAAAATCTAATGTAAATAGTACATGTCTACAGAATTCATAAATCAGATCTTCGTAGACAACCCCACTTCCCGGATAAAGCCCAGTACCTTCCCAGGGTCGACATTATTGAATAGTGTTTTTAAATTAGTGGCTCTAAAATATTTTTCCCTGACATCCTGGTATCTGGGGCAGTCGATGAGGATATGTTCCACGGTGAGGCGAGAGTCACAATACTCACAAAGTGGGGGCTCTTCTTTCTTCAGCACAAAAGAGTGCGTGATGTAGGTGTGGCCAATCCTAAGTCTGGACATGGTCGTGCTACCACGCCTTGTCAGACCCTTAGATGTGGACCGCCACCTGACATCCGCCACAATCTGCCTGAGTTTATTGTGAGTCTCAGCCTCCCATCGGTCCTGCCACTCTTGGTAGATGGCAGAGGCAATACTTTGTCTCAGGTCTGAGCAGGGAATTTGAGTTCCTGACACCGCATGATTTAGGGCTCTCTTTGCTTCTCTGTCTGCGGCTTCGTTTCCCTCAATGCCCACATGGGAGGGGACCCAGATGAAGGTGACATCCGTATGGTCGGCTGTTATTTGGTCCAACAGCTTCAGGCTCTTATGTACCAGTGGAATGTCAGTCTTCATCCGCCCCAAAGCTTGCAATGCAGATTTGGAGTCGGAGCAGATTATAAATTTCCTCCTTTCTGATGCTTTGACGGCCATAAGTGCAAGCGATATTGCATGCAATTCGGCCGTAAAGATGGAGCAGCCATCGGGGAGTCTACGGGAGATTGTTTTGTTCCGAAAGGAGCAGGCACACGCGACCTTTCCATCCATTTTGGATCCGTCTGTGTAGATGGTGCCACAATCTCCGTAGCTCTCTTGCAGTTCCCTAAAGTGGACTTGTAGTATGCTTGGGTCTGTATTTTCTTTTTTGAAATTAAGGAGGGATAAATTTAATTTGGGTTTATTCATTAGCCAAGGAGGATTCTGAGGGGTTTCTATTTTAGAGATTTGGTTAATGGGTGGAGTTAAATTTTGGATGGGTTCTCTCATTCGAAGGCCTAACGGCTGTATGACGTTAGGTCTTCGATTGTATAATTCTACCTCTGTGGGGTTAAATATGGAATCGAAAGCAGGGTTCGTAGGGTTGGATTTTAGCTTGACTATATACTGCATTGCAAGCTTTTTCATTCTTATATCCATGGGGAGTTCTCCAGCCTCCACATGGAGGCTTGGGATAGGTGTTGTACGAAACGCGCCGAGACAGAGACGCAGGGCAGCATTTTGTATTGGTTTCAGTATTTTTAGGTACGACTTCCTTGCTGCTCCATATATTATGGATCCGTAGTCTAGCTTGGATCGAATTAGACTCCGATATAGCAGCAGCAAAGTATCTCTGTCAGCTCCCCAGTCCGTATGGCTGAGCACTCTAAGTATGTTTAATGACTTTTGGCATTTTCTCTTAAGTTCCTTAATGTGGGGGAGAAAATTAAATTTGGAATCTAGAGTGAGGCCTAAAAATTTTGTAGTTTTCACGACAGGGATCTTCTTTTTGTGTATAAATAGTTCAGGGTCTGGGTGGAGTCCCCTTAAATTACAAAAATGCATACTAACTGTTTTGGAGTCCGAAAATTTAAAACCATTATCGTTTGCCCAATTTTGAATTTTGTTTAAACATAACTGTAATTTTCTTTCTAGGGTGTTCATGTTTTTCCCATAAGTAAAAATGACAAAGTCATCAACATACAAAGAGCACTCTATGCCAGGGGACAGAGCATTTATGATGCTATTTATTTTAATGTTGAACAGGGTGACTGACAGAATGCTGCCCTGGGGTACACCCATTTCCTGGTCATGAGTGTCAGAAGTGGTGTTGCCCACTCGAACCTGAAATTTTCGGTCTTTCAGGAATTCCCCCACAAAACGGGGAAGATGTCCCTTAAGCCCCACAAGCTCCAGGTCACGTAGAATGCCATGTTTCCAGGTTGTGTCATAGGCCTTTTCTATATCGAAGAATACAGCTACTAGATGTTCTCTTCTGAATAATGCATTTCTGATACAAGCTTCCAGCCTTACCAGGTGGTCAGTTGTTGTCCGCCCTTGCCGGAATCCGCACTGGTAGTTAGAGATCACTTTGTTCCTCTCCAGGTACCAGACCAGCCTACTGTTAATCATTCTTTCCATGGTTTTGCAGATGTAGCTTGTTAGTGCTATTGGTCGATAGTTAGCTGGGTCAGAGCCGTCTCTTCCCGGTTTAGGTATCGGTATAACTGTGGCTTTCCTCCAGCTGTTTGGGAAAGCGCCTGTTTGCCACACACAGTTATAGACCCCTAGCAGGACTGCCAATGAGGGTTCGGGAAGGTGCTTGAGGAACTGGTAATGGATTTCATCTTCTCCAGGCGCTGTGTCATGTGACTTGTCTAGCGATTCCCTCAGTTCCTCAAGCGAGAACGGTTTGTTGTAGTCTTCATTGTTTTCTGATCTGAAATCAATGGAGTGTCTTTCCTCCCTGGTTTTGACTTTTTGAAACTCTGGCGTGTAATGTGCAGTGGATGACTTTTCTGCTATTGAGGATGCAAGGCAGTCAGCTATTTCTCTGGGGGGCGTGACAGTTCGTCCTTGGTTTTTCAGATGCCCTATTGCATTTGATTCTTTCCCTTTGATTCGCCTTACTGCCTTCCAGACCGCTCTAGCAGAAGTTTTGGCATCCAGACTGCCGACAAAACTTCTCCAAGAATTCCTTTTGGCTGACCGTATGGTTTGTCTAGCCTTTGCTCTAGCTATTCTGAATAGCTTTAGGTTTTCCTGGGATGGATTTTTTATAAATGCAGCCAGTCGTTTTTTCCTATCGCCAATAGCACTTTTGCAGGTTGTATCAAACCATGGTTTGCTAGGCCGTTTTGGATTTGCGGAGGTTAGGGGGACAACTTTCCTGGCTATACTAAGTAGCTTGCTAGCAAAGGTATCAGCTGGGTTCTGTTCATCGAGGATATTTTCTGTAATATCCTCTGAGCATCTTTTTTGGAATTGTTCCCAATCGGCCTTATTCAGTTTCCACCGCTGAGGTCGTCCCAATGAGGGGAGATTGTTAGCAATGATGATTGGGAAGTGATCACTTCCCCGTAGATCATTGCTAACTGACCATTTAAAGTCGTCCAGAAGTCCAGGGACGCATACGGTGAGGTCAATGCATGTGAGAGATCCAGTTCCTGGGTGCAAGTAGGTCGGTGATGCATCATTAAGTATGCATAAATCATGTTGGAGGAAGATATCCTCCAGCATACGGCCTCTTGTGTCGGTATTGTTGGATCCCCACATGGTGTTATGGGCATTGAAATCCCCAAGGATTATGTAAGGCCGGGGGAGTTGTTTCAATAGGTTCTCCATGTCTGTTTGGTTTAATGGAGCGCCTGGTGGTAGATACAGGCTGCAGCAAGTGATAACCTTGTGAAGGGTTATCCTAGCTGCTATGGCCTGTAGTGTGGTCTGTAGTTCTACCCTCTCATGGGGGATGCTATCCTTCACAAGGATACAGACTCCACCTGATGCTCTCTCTGCATCCTCAACATTCTTGCTGTAAGCACTGTAGCTTCGGAAGCTGATGCTATCTTTCAGAAATGTTTCCTGTAGGCAGACAGCTACAGGAGTCTCAGAGTCCATCAGTAGCTGCATTTCCTCATAATTGGCCTTGAGACCTCTGCAATTCCACTGTACAATTCTGGAATCCATGGCTTATTCTAGATGGCCTACTTGGAGCTATTTGGCTTTGGGAGGCCCCCGGAGGGGTTTCCCTTAATTCCAGTGACCTTGGTATTTTTATTCTTGGGTTTGGATGGAGAGGAGGACAACCCCCTTTTGGGGGAAGTCTTTCTCTCTGGAGAGGGGAGATCCCTCTGGTTAGAGCGGAGGTTATTTCCTCCTCGCTCACCTCGGGCATCCTCTCCGCTTTGATTTCTCCCCTTAGGGAGTTGGTCAACCTCTAATTCGGTAGAGGTTGGGGTGTCTGACTGGTTTCTCTGAGGAGAACCTGTGTCAGACATGATGTCTCCGGGTTCTCCCGGAGTATTGGTTTTGACTAGCTGCTCAGTCTCCATGCTCTCATCAGCGAGCACAGAGAACCTGTTCTTTAGCATGACAACAGGGCTTTCTTGTTTCTTCCGAGGTGTGTTCTTTGGCGGTGTTTTCTTCTGAGTTGGAGGAGGAGGAGGGGGTGGTGGGGTCAATGTGTCCGTCTGTGTGGCTATGGATCTTCCTATCTTAGCAACAGCCTGGGCATAGGTCTTTGTCAAGCCGAATTGGCCCTTGGGTAGGGCCAATACAGCCGATTTCGCCTGGCTGAAGGTACATCCATTTCTTGCCTTGTACTCCTGCACGGCAACCTCCTGTTTCCACACAGGGCAGTCCTTGGAGTAGGCTGAGTGGCCAGCGTGACAGTTTGGGCATTTGAACTGGGCTGTGCAGCCCTTGTCCTCATGACCTTCTCCAGCACATCTGGCACACACAGTGTTCCTCTTGCAGACTGCCGCGCCGTGTCCATAACCCTGGCACTTGAAGCACCTCATGGGGTTAGATATGTAGGGCCTCACTGGAACTCGTAGGTATCCTGCCTTCACATACTCTGGCGGTGTCCTAGTTCCAAATGTGAGGATAATAGTGGCGGTTTTGACCTCCTCACCATCCCTGCGCCTGGTAATGCGCCGGGCATGGGTGACTCCTTCAATGCCCTCCACTACTTCCTTCTCGGAACATTCCAGTAGGTCCCTAGAGCTGATTACACCTCTGCTGGTGTTCAGACTCTTGTGTGGCATGACTTCCACTTGGAGATCACAGAGTCTTCTGCATCTTAAAAGCCCATCAGAGTGTATCTTGCTATCAACTTCTATTAGAAGTTCCAAAGACTTGTGTAGCTTAGACACACTCTTGGGCTCTCCCACTACTGACTTAAGTCCCTTGTAGATGACAAAAGGGCTCATCTTTGTCAGACTTTTCTCCTCCTCTGTGCACCTAACCACCAGAAATGATGGCCAGGTAGCACAGCTTTTTGTGGCCTCCTCCTTTCTGTCCTCCATACGGCGTCTCTTGCCCAGACATAGGTCTGGGGCAAGTAGTTTTTTTGAAGTTTTTTTTTTCCATAGGTGTTATTTATTAGTTCGGCACATGTGCTCCCCACCCGCCATCGAGTCCAACAAGGGGACGGGCCATTCGGAAGTCCAGAATGAGCCCGCCAGGGCTACACATGTGCTATACTCAGTCAGCTACTGCATCGGACATGTGCCCGATACAGTAGCTCCCTGATTGACCCTCCAGCCACCGCCCTCCAGCATAGGTCGAAGACCTATGCTGGTAGCTCGGCATGACCAGCCGGTTGACCCAGAGCGGGCCATCTGGGCCTCAGGTCTAGGGGAACTTGGAGCCAAAGTATTGTGTTGTGGTGGTTTATCCTCAGATAGCCACCACTCAAACACCAGGATCTCTTTATCCCCCCTTACCCGTCGCAGTCCACGGCAAACGGACTGGTCTAGGACGTAGTGAGATATTTAGAGATAAGGAGACAGAGTGATGATCAATGAAGGCAGACTGAGGAAAGGAGGAGGCAGACACAATGATAGAAAAGAAGTAGAGCACTTTTGAGCTCCGAAAGTGCTAAGGAAAGAGGAGCGCAGTTTAACGTCATGTCTCGGGACGTCTAATTTAATAAAGCGAGACACTATAAGTTGTAACTATTATTAGGGTGTTGAGTTTAATCTGTCAACTGGATCTAACTTTTCTCTCAAGCGTTTAAGCACTAATGAAACTTTTATATGCAAGCGTTTTCATATCGTCACAAGTAGCTAAAATGCGACAAAAATCGTAGAACAAAAAAAAAACGTAAAGTTCTGACCCCGTTTGAAATACGGGGGAGGGGATGGCTTTCGTGTTGAGTCCCTGGACAGTAGCCTCCCTTACTACCCTCCCTTAAATCCGGCCTTTGCATCGCATAACTTTAACCTTGTTTTAAGCATTTATCTTGGACTAATGGCAACCGATGAGTATAATTATAAGTTTAGTCTTGATCATAGGCGTGATGGGTTTCAGCTACGTGACTACTGCTTGACCACCTAACAAGGGGGGCTCGAGATCGAATCCCAACTCAAGCAGAGTTATGTTTGCTGAGCGTCTAAAGGCAGCACGGAAGCCTTCTCTCGGATACCACCTCCACCTACTGGCCCACAAAAGTGATTGAACCATGGTGCAATGAGAAGTAATAAAAATAATTGTTACACCAATGTTAATTATACTATGTTTTGAAATGCTATGTTTCAAAGTCATTCGCTGTTTGTTTTTATATGTCTTAGTGGGTCTGTCACAATAATAGCTTTGGTTTTTTGGGTCCATCTAAGCTGATTTTAAGTGAGCACTTCACATCCAGCTGAAAAGTAAGATTGGTCTTGTTCCTGGCCGCATAAGTCCTCATAGGCTGTTGACCAAGAGCCTTATTGGGTGCTATTTTAGGCATATGTTTTTAGCGTTCAAAATAATTGTCGGTTCGGTATAATAATAATAATAATAATAGGCAAACGTTAGATTTTAATCACCCTGTCATTGTTTAAAAAAAAAACGCTACCGTTTTTGACATCGCCGTACCACTGTCTCATAATTTAAGTAAAATTGAAATGGAAGAACAAGTAAATATGGGAACCTAGCCTTGGAGATTATATGTTTATGGTTGCTATCCAAAATAGTATACCCCATTGTTATATCAATGGAGGGGACGAAAAGTGTCCTTTCAGATACCTTCAAGGCCCTTAACATTCCTAGGAAGATTCTCGTTGCCTGTCAAAAGCTATATGATTATTTATGTGCATTTTAAACAAATGTTCTAAGCTCTTGTATTCATTGCTACTTACTTTTTACATTGAGTTGGGACCATTGAAGTTCAATTGATCAGCTTTGACTTTGTGTAGTTTAGCGGGAGGAAAATTTAAAAAATATAACTTATCCCCCCCACCCCCTAGGAAAAAGATGGAGGAGCTGGAGGAAGTGAGCATGCATAAGGAGCAGAAGATTGGGGAGCTCGTCCAATCACTGCAAGCTGCCAAAGACGCCTTCTATGAATACAAGCGTGACTCTCAGAAAGAGAAGGAAGAGCTGATGACCAAGGTAGGGGGAATAGCCTGAGTGTTGATTAAAGTGGGAGAATAGCTCGATTGTTGGCCAAGGTAGGTGAATATCTCGATTGTTGGCCAAGGTAGGTGAATATCTCGATTGTTGATCAAGGTAGGTCAATAGCTCGATTGTTGGCCAAGGTAGGTCAATAGCTCGATTGTTGGCCAAAGTATGTGAATAGCTCGATTGTTGACCAAGGTAGGTGAATAGCTCGATTGTTAATCAAGGTAGTTGAATAGCTCGATTGTTGGCCAAGGAAGGTGAATATCTCGATTGTTGATCAAGGTAGTTGAATAGCTCGATTGTTGGCCAAGGAAGGTGAATATCTCGATTGTTGATCAAGGTAGGTCAATAGCTCGATTGTTGGCCAAAGTAGGTGAATATCTCGATTGTTGACCAAGGTAGATTAATAGCACGTTTGTTGGTAATGGCAGATCAATAGCTCGATTATTGGCCAAGATATGTGAATAGCTGTATTGTTGGCCAAGGTAGGTGAATAGCTCGATTGCTGGCCAAGGTAGATGAATGATACGCTTGTTGGTAATGGTGGATCAATAGCTTGATTGTTGGCCAAGGTAGGTGAATAGCTCGATTGCTGGTAAAGGGAGGTGAATAGCTCGATTGCTGGCCAAGGTAGATGAATGATACGCTTGTTGGTAATGGTGGATCAATAGCTTGATTGTTGGCCAAGGTAGGTGAATAGCTCGATTGCTGGTAAAGGGAGGCGAATAGTTCGATATTTGGCGAATTTGATTTTGAACGCGACATTTAGTGACGTCACTTACTAGTGGGTTTTAGATTATTTATATTATTATTAGTCAGTTGGTGTTAGGGCATTAAGGGTATAACTTCGTATTACGGGCAGAGACTCGACTGTGGCCTTTTCAGTATTAAACTTCATTTTGCAAAACATTTTAAAACATTTTACAAACATTTTACTAACATTTTACAAACATGCATATTTTCTTCTAATATTTCATCCAAACACTAGCTCGATGCAATTCCAGTGGTCACCCACATAGACATTGAGGACACTCGCCATCAGCTGGACGTGATCAAGAGGGAGAATTTTAAATATCACTTGGAACTGACCGACAAGAGGAAGATGATCCTGAACCTGGAGAAAACGATCCACTCAAATCAGACCTACATGTCCGAGCTCAGGAAAAATTTGTCCACTCTAAAGGTGTGCGTGCGTGTGCGTGCGTGTGCGCGCATGTGAGTGTGTGTGAAACGTTAATTAAGCACTCGCTTCTTTGTTCTATCTTTGGTCTGTGATGCCCTAACTACGGCCTTAGACTCGGTGCTATCCAACCCCCTGAATTTTATGGCTACATGGCACGATGTAGGTGATTAGTTCCTGTGGACGACACATTATTTTGTTCGGTGATGTGACCCCATGATTCATGTAAGGGAAATTTGAATGACTCCCCCCCCCCCCACCAGGACAAATAGAAGAAAACTTTTGGGTCGAATGTATTAGTTCTTCAAACTGAAAAGAGATACGCCATTGGTAAAAAGAAAATAGTCAATAATCTTTTAGTAAACCTATGGTATGTTAAAAAAAAACCTGGCTAACTCACCAACATCACAAATTCTCCCTATAAGCTTGACAAAAAAAAGGAGAATTTAACATGTTATTAGTTTTAAAAAAGGGAGCGCAAACCCCTCGACCGCCTGTCTTTTTCTTTTTACTCTTTTATAGTAAATGTTTTATTTTACGTGGGCGCTAAGTAAATAGCAGTGGCGTAACTAAGGGGGGGATGGGGGGTGAATTTTGAAATATCCCCGGGCCCCCACCTGGGCCCAAATGGGTGTCCGAAATAAATTTGTAAATACATAAATTACCATATTTGATTGACAAATAGTGTAAACAGGTGTCTTTTTTTTTTCAACATTTATGGATTAAATTTATCACAAAGACTAAACCTAGATCTCGGTCTATCAGTACGTTGACTTTGTTGATATTTTAAAAATATTTTTTTCCCACAGAGATCAAAGTTTTTTTTTAAGCCAGTTTTACATTTTAAACTTTGTTGCCACGAATAAAACTGCATGATATACAGCGAATTCCAGGTATCTTGTTACCATTACTAATAATAGATCTATATGGCGACTATTTTATGGCTTCTCTAATTAATCTTGCAGCAATATTTACAGAATCGAGTATAACAGATCTAAAAGTTATTCTTAACAATGCTAAAATAACTAATTTTTCAGGATTGGCGTCTATACTTTCAGAATTAAACTTCACACTCGAGTTATTGCCCCTCTATTCATCTTTCCTCCATTCAATAGAAACTCTCTTTTTATTTCCATCTAATCCTTTTGCTTTTGCACAAAACATAAACAACAAACAATGACGTAATATCATATGATATTACACATCCTTCCTTTTGAAGTTATTATCACACCCTTCCTTTTAAAGTTCTAAAGAGTGATATTTACTAGCAGGGCCGGCCCTAGCATTTGCGGGGCGCTATGCGAAACGGATCGCGCGGGGCCTAGTCTGGGTAAGGATAAGCATAATGTCAAAATTATTTTTTTTGAATTAGAAAATAGACCTACTTTCGTCTTTGCAATAAATTTTTATCAAAAGAAAGCTCGCAATGCCACTTTTTATTTATTGTCACCCCAAAATGTCAATTTGGTCTATTCTTCAGATCTGAATAAATTCAAAATAAGGTTCAGGACTTTATCGCATATTTTGCCTTTTCATGAGATTTCCTGGAGGCCCTGGAAAATCAGGAGGTCGCGAAAACATTGTTAATTTATTTACGATATAATGGTTTCATTTAATACTTAGAATTAGCGCGGGGCCTATGAAAGCGCGGGGCCCACTGCGACCGCATAGGCTGCAGAGGCCTAAGGCCGGCCCTGTCTACTAGGAACTTTAACAATTCGTCCACTTCTGGTTGTCTTGACTGGCACAACAAGTTCTCTAGACATTGGTCTATAACTGTCTGTTTCGTTTGTTCCAACAGTTTGCAGTTCATTGTCTTCATCGGTATCATAGTACCCAGAGATGTCTTCATCGAAACTCTTATTCAGAAAGCGTTGATTTCTTCTGTATGTTTTTCCATCATTTGTCTTTATGATGTAAGATCTGGGTGCTGAATGTTTTTTTATGACAACTGCTTTCTGCCATGTTTGACCTAGACGAACTCTCCGACAGAATAATCTTTAGTTAGTCTAGCTTTTGCATCGTATTTCACTTTGCTTTTCATCTGTCGTTCGTTGAGTAATGTCTCTGCATTTTCAGCTACCGATGGTTTCAATAGATTGGGATCAGTTGGAATGACTCCCTGAGTCTTCTACTCCTCAGCAGTTTTGATGGTGAATACGGCAGTCCACTTATCGGAGCATTTGTATACTCGAGCATAACGAGATATGGATCTTTCCCACTCTTGTATGCTCTGAATCCTTTTGCTTTCGCACAAAACATAAACAACCAACAATGACGTAATGCCATATAATATTAGCACAGAATCTTCTTCATGCAGTGGAAAATTAAGAATTTTTTTGCCTATCTTGAATTCTGGTCAAAGCTCCTGCGCCCAATTAATATAGTTCATATACGGGAAGCTGCTAAAGAAATTAGTACCTTTTTATGCTTTCTGCAAAATGATGAGAAACTGACAAAAACCCAATCCATCGAAAAAGCAAAAGAAGGTAGTGAATACTATGGATTCCCTGTAATCAAAACAACCAGAAGAAAGAAAAGACTTGATGGGAAGTTGAGTTCTAATGTAGGACTGTCAATAGAACTGCAATTCAAACGTGTTGCGACAGAAGTGCTGGACATATTTCATATGGAGATGAAGGGCAGATTCCAAAGGCTGGAAAGAAAATGGATACCTTTGGGTTTCTTCTTGAACCAAGACACCTGTTAGATGAAGACACGCTTCTTATGACAAACTGTGTTACTTTTCCTGTTTGTATGACGAAATAAATGGAAAATCGCTTTTTCAATGATGTCATTGATGCACGAGCACTTTTCTTCAACAAACCAGTAATACAATCACCAATAGACATATTTAGGTAAAAAGGCTTCATATGGTAATTACGTGTGCTCAAACTTTGCAACCTCCTCCGAATACAGCTAACTCAGGCCACTTCCATTACGTCATGTGAGAGATCATTCTCAAAGCTCAAGCTCATCAAAAACTATCTCAGGAGCACAATGACGCAAGAAAGGCTTATCATGGTTTTAATGTCAGTGAAGTCACAAATACTAGAAAGTATCGATGTAGTTGATCTTATAGATGTCTTTGCTGCACAGAATGCACGACGTGAAGCAATATCAATTGAGAGTTGTCACTTGTGCATTATTTAACTAATAAACAACGGTATTATTCATTAAAAGATTATTTTTTGTTAAGTTTAGTGATATACTGAACCAATTTGATTTTGGGCTTATATATATTTGCGTACATTATCTCATGTCATATGTCGAATGTCAAAATGCAAGGGCCCCCAAAAGGTCAATCCCCCCGGGCCCCCAAATCCCTAGTTACGCCCCTGGTAAATAGCCTAACTAGTCAAGGATGGCTATTCCCCATTTGTTTTTGTATATTCACACAGCATTATCAAAGTATAGACAATAGCAATAAAATATTTGCATGGACCTCATTCACCAAAACGAACGGTCACATGATAACCATTGATGAAACAACGGAAATAAAACAATTATTGATTCGAGTGGGTTGTACGTTGCATAGAAGAGATAGGTGAGCACGTGGCTCTATCGCCGTAGGCTACGATGGGTGAATGAGGTCCAAAAGGGAGGTAAATAGAAATAAGTTTTAAAAAAGGTAATCATCATCTGATTATTGATACTTTCTGATCAGCTCAAGTGTAAGAGACTGGAAGATAAATTACGCAGAGCGAACCAGAGTCTGGAACATTGTGACAATAACAGAGAGCAATTAACCCAACTAGCCCAAAATTTAAACACAGAAAGCACTAGACGAGGCATACATTATAAGGTAATTGATCCCATTGATCCCGAATGTTGCCCCAATGTTTGTCCATGAAGTGAACCACACAGATGCCTTGCTCATATCATTATGAAACTTTTTTTTTTATAATGCTAGTTTTTAGGGCGCCGATGGTGATTCTTTCACTACTTTGTGCCATTCTGGAAGTGTGGCTGGGTAGCAGAAACAGCCTGGATACATATCAAAGGATTCGAGCTTATATCCCTATGTAGATCAGAAATTTTCAGTCGAAAGTCGACTCTGAAGTGTTTTTTTTTTTAATGGAGCCTAGCGCCGTATGGAAACCTTCACCAAGATGTGACTTTCCCCCTATTTGTACAAAAGGGATTAGACTCTAAGCATGCAACTATAGAAGTAAGGCAGCCGCGTTATACTAAACAGGTTTTGAAAACTGTGTAATTTAATAATCTGCTGTTCTTCTGTGTCTACTCTCCGCACAGCGCTGTACCCTGTGGAATTGTATTTGGTTTGCCTTGCCATCGTACATTTAAGATTTATTTATATTGTTCAAAGAAGTTGGAGCTTATACAATTAATTTAAAAGACTCCTTGGATTCACAGCTCTTGCGAAGACGTCTTTTTGTAATTAATATTTCGCATGACATTAGTTTTTATTAAAATCGCTTCCGGCGTTTATAAATACAGAAAGGAAAGGATTGTTCAAATGTTATATCTTGAGAAGACTTATTATCATACAGCTAGTACTCTCGTCTGCTGTTGTTGTTTTTTTGTTCAGTCCAGATTTTCTTTGAGTGTGTAACTAAAAAAAATAAAAATAATTATATTTGGCATATTCCCCCTTTTAACTCTTAATGTCTATCTACTTCGTGCTTCAGTTATTGTTTAATTTAAATAAATAAAATATATTTTTATCGTTTAGAAAATGGAAGCATCTTTAAAAAAGTGCGAGATGGAGAAATATCATATTTTGAACCAGGCTGAGTAAGTATCTGGACACTTTAATGGCCTACTAGTCTTAAACGTTTATAGACAAAAGTTTATTTTTTTTATTTCGTAAAGACAGAAGCGTAGCTAGGTCCCTGTGGCCTCGGATTCATGAATACTCCTATGACAAAAACCCAATCAAGCCATACTGTTGTATCAATAAATTTTAGGAAACATAGAGGCCATATTGCAGAAATACAGATAAATAACCAAACCGTAGAACAAGTGCAAGAATATAAATATCTAGGTACAACCATCAACAACAAACTGAAATGGAGTAAACACTGTCAAAACCTTTACACCAAAATTCACAAACGTCTTTTCTATCTTAGAAAGCTAAGGAAATTTAACATCGACAAAACAGTAATTAAACTTTTTTATACAGCAACAAACAACAGTCTAATTAACTTTGCCATCACCTGCTGGTATGGTAATACTTCACTGGCACAAAGACTTAGACTAAATAGACTAATTGAAAAAGCATCGTATATCACTCGAAATAGCTACCATCTCTTGAAGAGCTATTTCATAAAAGATGCCTTTCCAAAACACTCTCAAGGACAACCTGCATCCATTAAACCACTGTTACATAAGATCTGAACGAAGTGGTCGTCTCCTTTCCATTAGGACTAAAACAGAAAGATTTAAAAACTCCTTCATCTCACTTGCGGTTAAAGTGTTGCAAGATCATCTGTCGTCATCGAGAAGTACATAGAAGTCTAATTTATAAAGCTCTGGTTATGAGTGTGTGAATGTTGTTCGTATTTGCATCTATATTGTTATTGTACAATAGTTACGCTGAAGTTGCCAATTGTAGTCAAACTAAACTTCCATTTGATTGGATCAATAAACATTATCTTATCTTATCTTATCTTAGTAATAAAAGGCATAAAAGGCTTTTATAAAAAGATAGTTCTAGAATCAATATGCTTAAACAAATTCGTACCAAGTGCACCTTCTTCCATAGTACCATTAGCGAATGGAGTGGGTTGCCTGAATCAGCCAGGAAAACCAGTGCCTTGGCAGAGTTTAACTTAATTAAAAAACAATGAAGTCAAATTATATGGACTTGAAACATACCACAAAAAAATCAATGGCGACATTTATATGTAGAGGCGTAGCGAGGGATTTCTTTTATACATTTGGACTGGACAATACCGTACCCTATAAGATTTACTTTTTCTCTGAGTGCTGCTGCCTCCTGGCCATTTTGTTTTACTGTTAGTTATCTTCCACCCACACACCACATAGCTACGACAAATGGGTAACTTATTTACAAAATTAGACACCTAAAAACAAAATTCACAAAATGTGTTAAGTCTCTTTAATCCAAAGTAGCTACAAATTCTGGTTTCGTAGCGCTCGGCATTCCAGTACCACCTCATCGTGGTTGTCGGGTGAACACTCCGCTCTCTTGGAGTGGCCAAGAGTACTGGTTGCTTGCCGCTGATGGATGAGCAGCCGGCAAGTGTAAAAGGAAATCAAAGGGGTTATGTCCAACCCCTGTGGGCAAAAACTGGGCTGACTGGCGCGGCCTTAGCGGGCTGCGTCGGGCGGACTGGTTTGCACCCACGAGCTAGGCTCTAACTAGCCCGTCTCCTGTGAGGTAGTAGAGGAACGCGCTTCCCAATAAGCAGTTTCGATACTGGGGATATCGAGCAATCCTCACACAACCACTCCTCTCGTAAGCGAGCTCTTGCCATACGGAGGTGGTGACCAGTGGTGCGGACTTCCCGCACCCTAAGATCCCGGACCCTCTTGCAGGCCCTGCGTACACTACTTTCTAATCGGCAATAACTAAGGCCGCCAACGGTCTTCGACTTCTATGCAGACATGAATATTACACAACAAACCAGAAAACCCGGGTACGAGCAGACCCAAACAGGCTCCGTCGCGCGGGTAGTGGGCGGCAGGCCCGACAACGAAAAATGCACTACTACTCGCCCCGTGGTTCCGATCCGGCGGAACCTGTCGAACCACGATAAATTAGCGAAGGTTCCCCATCTCAGGAAAAAGCCCTCTTCCCAGGCTACACTGCATTCGTTCTTCCCTCGGAAGAACGGTAGCCAAGGTGTGACTAGCCCACCACACCAACCTGGTGAACATGTTTCGCACCAGGCCAAACCAGCTATTACCACCAAAAAGGCCCAACCGACTATGACCAACGAAGTGAGGACCATTGGTCCTCCAGAAAATCAACCATTACAACGGTCTGTCGCTCCCAGTCCTAAATCCTTAGGGAGCGATAAACTTAGCCAGATAAAAGTACTTCAGCTCAATATCTGTGGGTTAATACCCAAGATATTAGAGCTTACAAAACTCCTCCACGAGAGGGCAATAGACATCGCGCTCTTGCAGGAGACTTTTGTAGGCAAGAAACGAAGCAGCCACATCAGTGGCTACACGGCTTATAAATGTAAATGCGATGAATGCCGTGGAATTATCACATATGTAAGAAACGGAATGACGGTTTCACAAAATCCTGGCCCTCAAAGCGGGCGTACCGACGCCATCTCGCTTGATATATTCAAAGCTGGTAGAAAACTTACGGTCATTAACTGCTATAACCCGCCAAAACACGAACTTGCCATCAACCTCGGCAATAAGAATATCCTCACTAAAACTCTATTAGCTGGGGACCTAAATGCCAAGTCTCCTGCATGGGGCTATGACACAACCGACTCCTCGGGCCAAAAAGTCCATGAATATCTCAACACTACGAACCTATTTTGCCTGCAAAACAAACATAGCCCGCCAACCCTCCTACACACTGGCAACGGGTCTCTGTCGAGACCTGACCTAACTCTAATTACTGCAGACCTAGAGGGAAAAACCACAATTAATGTGCTTGAGGATGTTGGAAGTGATCATAGGCCCATTGAAATCACTATTGCCCTCTCAGAGGCCAGGGGTGTAGCCACTAAACGGCCCAAAAAATGGAGCTACACTAAGGCTGACTGGCCAGCATACGGGTCGGCTGTCGACTCCGCCCTGTCGTGTATCGCGGTGGAGGAAGGAACAGTCGACTCCAAATACGGCGAAATCACTGCAGCGATTTTGGGTGCGGCTAGGAAGCATATCCCGCGGACCTATCCCGGCATACGGCATAGACCCGCCTGGTCCCGAGAATCAGATCGAATAGTCAGGGCCAGGAAACGGGCAAGGCGCAGAGCACAAAGAAAGGGGACCCCCGAATGCCGCAGGGAGTTCAATGCATTATGCCGGAAGGCCAGCGAGGTGGCCCAGCGTGTACGAGCGGACCACTGGAGGGATGCCTGTGCCGGGCTGGATCTTCGGGATACTTCCAAAGCCTGGCGTCTTCTTCGCAATCTTGAGGCCAAAGATTCGGTACGTACAGCCACCCCATTATTGTCACCCAGTGGGGATCGAGTGGCAAAAGATTAAAAAATGGCCGACTTGCTTAATAAATATTTCGCTTCGATAAGCAAGTCCGAAAAGAAGACAGCCACATCTATAGCCCTCAACAAGGAGCGTAAAAGACTCGAAAGGGAGCCGGATGGGTCGAAAGACCTGGACACGTGCAATGCGCCCTTCTGCCGTGCTGAGCTGGACAGAGCGATAGCTAAGTGCAAAAACAGAAAAGCTCCGGGGCCAGACAAGGTTACTCCTGAGATGGTAAAACACCTCGGGAGTATTGCGAAAGACAAACTCCTTGAGTTTGCGAATCGGACCTGGATAGAGTCCAGACTACCCAGAGCCTGGCGCTGTGCTACCATTGTTCCAATACTAAAAAAGGGCAAAGACGCGACTAACGTTGAGTCCTACAGACCCATATCCCTGACCTCCACTATCGGCAAGATAGTAGAACGGATGGTCAGCGAGCGACTCGTGTGGAGCTTTGAGAGTGCCGGTATCCTAGCGCCAGAGCAGGCTGGCTTTAGGGCAGGCTTGAGCCCGATCGACCAGGTCACAGTATTCATGCAGGAGGTGGCCGACGGGTTCCAGAGGGCCGAGAGCACATATGCAGTATTTATAGACCTCAAACAGGCTTATGACCGGGTGTGGAAGCAAGGCCTCTATCTTAAACTTAGAGCCATGGGCGTACACGGGCGGACCTATAACTGGATAAAACAGTTTCTAACGGAGAGGAAAACAAGAACGCAGTTCCAGTACTCTCTAAGTGGGGAAAACACCCCAATCAGAGGGTTACCCCAGGGATCCGCCCTCTCATGTATTCTTTTCATAGCCTATCTTAACGATTTGCCCAGCTCACTCCGATGTCGCAAACTGCTATATGCTGATGATATTGTCCTCTGGTCAACCGGGAAGAAAGCTGACCAACTTCAGGCAGCATGACAAGCCGATCTCCATACCATCTCCTCGTATTGTTCAAAATGGCAGATACGAATCAACGTTGCCAAAACGACCTGGTGCCTGTTCAGCCTGGGAATCGACATTCTTGGGGCCCCATTCGAGCTCCAACTCGGTGGGCTGCGACTCCAACGTGAAAACACGCCAAAATATCTAGGAGTCACCTTAGATAGAAAGCTCTCAATGCACTTGCACATCCAGGACGTTGAAAGAAAGGCCTCGGAGAAGTTAGGGTTACTCAGAAAGCTAGCCAGTACCAAGTGGGGCGCCCGAGCTGACATGCTCCGCACACTGTACACGGGGGCTGTCAGGTCCCAAATTGAGTACAGCCTGCCCGTGCAGGTGTACGCAAGCAAGACGGCCCTCGAATCACTCGATCGTGTACAGGCCCAGGCTCTTAGATTCATTTGCGGCACCTATAGAACGAGCCCAACTTCCGCTGCAGAAATCATGTCCAACGTGGCTCCTCTCAGCCTGAGGAGAGAGCGCGCCGTGCTAACGGCCCTGGAACGCTACAAAAGGGGCGAACCAGGGCTACCGACCCACACCTTAGTCACTCGGTGGAGAGTTAAAAACCGGATTAAACGGACATCATTTATGCACTGCGCAACAAATTTGAGTGCTCAAGCTGGTCTCTCCACTGACCGGGTCCCAATCCGACGGATAAGCACGTGCCCGCCCTGGAGGAGACAGCCCATCCCTCCCATCAATCTAACCATACACGGGTTGGAGGGGGCCACAAAACGACATACACACCCGGACTTACTAAGAAAAATGGCAATGGACACATTAAAGACCTACCCGGCCAACGCCATTTATTGCTACACAGACGGGTCGGTCATGAAGGACCCCGTAAGAGCTGGGTATGGGGCCTATATCTGCTACCCAGACCACGAACCAGACAAGCTTTCAGGCACATGCGGCCTCGCTGCATGTAGCTTTGATGCTGAAATAACGGCGATAACAAATACACTCAAATATCTGCTCCAAAAATTGCGTGAAAAGATAACCGTTGCGACTACTGTTGTAATGGTTACCGATTCCCAATCCTGCCTCCAAGCCATGGCTGGCTTAGGGGGAAAGTCCGAACTGGTGGAAGAGGCATTAGGCGCCGCAAATAACATCCGCCTATTTATTGGAGCTGTCATCTTTATGCAGTGGGTGCCCTCGCACTGCGGCGTGAGGGGCAATATCGTGGCTGACGCTCTAGCTCGAGAAGGAGCGCTGGCCGTGCCCACTTTCGAATCACCAAGTACGTTTAAACAGGCTACCACAGTTATACGAGAGTGGGTACATGAAAAGTGGTTGAAATCCTGGGATGACTCCAACAATGCCAGGGGAGTCTGGCAGCACATGCGTCGCCCAGATCGAGAGGACCCGTGGTGGAGGCTAAAAAGGTCAGAACAAACAATAATAGCGCAGTGGCGCACGGGACACTGCCCAATAGGTGCGTACTTCGCCCGGTTCCGACCAAACTTTGATGCCCGTTGCCGACACTGCGGGGAATCAGAAGAGACGGTGGCGCACGTCTTGCAAGAGTGCCCGCAGCTGCGAGCTGCGGGAAGACGTATCAGGTGGTTTACTATGTCTATATGGAAGCTATGAGGCACTACGCCAAACAGCAGAGTTCCTTACCAGGGCACTACGTGAGTCCTAGGTCTCCCTGCCTTGTCACCAATTGGAGTTCATCTCAGGTTTCGTAGCGACCCTGAAAACATCAGATTTAGACTTGATAGGCCCCAAGGCCATAGCTATTTGAGTTATAGGGCACTTTATAAGTCGGACTATGACAGTGCCAACTGAGGTTGTCAATTGTAGTCAAACTGAATTTCCATTTGATTGGATCAATAAAATTATCTTATCTTATCTTATTTTTGGATGCATAGAATGTTAAACTCATATACAATACATATATATATATATATATATATATATATATATATATAAGTATATATATATATATATATATATAAGTATATATATATATATATATATATATAAGTATATATATATAGTTGGAAACCTTCAGTCATAGAACGGCTATGGTTCATCTCGCAAACTTCCTCATGTGGCTGTGGAGCCCTATTTTGGAGAGACACTCCCGACCACAAATATTGCAGGTTAAGGTGGCTTACGCTTCGGTGGTAGAGGAGCTGGCCATTTTTCGCATTGTACGTTTTTCTTCCAGAGCTGAGGCTCATGTTCTTTCGCTGTCCATAGCTTTCTATATTACTATTGGTAATTAATTTTTTATTTGGTATCGAAAAAGGGAAAGATACTTGACTGATTTGATGGTATAAGTTGAATTAGTCTACTTAACAGATTTTGTAGATAATTAGATTGTTTGAAACTATCAATATATAATTATAAAGCCTTCTATTTTATAAGCACTTCACTGACATAGTGGTTAGTTACCCTCGAGTTCGAATTCAAGTAGTACATTTTTTTGTACAACGCATTTAAAAAAAAGCGATCACGTTAGCGTTCATCCAGATACAACTTTCTTTCTCCATCCACCCTTTTCCCAACTGGTCCAGACACGTGATAGGATCCTAGCGCATTGCAAAAGTTAAAAGCATGAAATAGCGAGAAACAAAAACAATTGTTAAAATATTTCTAATCGCACAGATTTATTATTGTTAGTGTTAGTCTAGACAAATTAATGGATACTACACTTAATATTAAATTCATTTTTTAAAGTATTTTTAAAAATATTTTTCTAGTTTTTAACTTCAGTATTATTTTCCTAACTGAAACAGGAAGGCATTTAGGGATCTTAAAAATCTAAAAGTGCAAAGCAAAGAGCAGATTACTCTGATTAACGTTTGCTGTGAAAATCTCCTATAACTGTAAATGCAAAGTGTGTAATTCCTATTTTATTTTATCTCTCCTTAGGACCCAGAACAAAAAAGTGTACCAGGAAGAAGTCCGAAATAAAGATTTACAATCAGAGATTAACCGATTGTTCTTTGAGCTCTCTGCATCTAGGCAATGTTAGAATTAGTTTCTTGCAAAGCTATATAAACTCACTCTGTCTGTCTGTATGAATATGTAAATAGCCCACGTTATTTCCGCCACACCCGATCTCCGGTCAAATTTAGCATATTTCTTGTACTTGACTAAACAAGAATAAAAAAAAAACAACAAATTATTGGATTAACCTTAGGAATACATTATTTTGTTTGGTATCGAACAAAGAAAAGATATTGTACTTGACAAATGTGGTGGTATAAGCTGAATTAGTCCCCATGAGGAGGCTCGAGCCCTGATTGCGAAATCAAGTCGAAAATCTTTTTTATTTAATGCATTTTAAAAACGATCACGGTAACATTCACACAGATACCCCCGTCTCCCCCCCCCCTCCCTTTTAAAATTTCCAGCTGGTTCCAAACAACTGATAGGATCTTAGAACATAGAGAAAGCTAAAATGCATTAAATAAATTAATACAATTACAGCTAACCAAGGCTTTGTGTTTTTTTTAAAAAGTATTTTTAATGTTCTTGTTTATAAAACTCTTCTAGTATAGACCATGTCACAAGAATAATTTGTAAATGAAATCTTTATATTTAGGCAATGTTATGTGTATATATATATAGCAGTACAAACCGGCTACGCCAGTTGATTTGTCCCTAGGCTTTATATTGTTTATTATGGCCGAAGCTTACCCTTCGGTTATTTCTTTTTAACTTAAACAAGCGGGCCATATTTTAACGATCAAATTACAGACTTTTTTTTAGTCTAAAAAAAAGTGGAAATGACGTAAGGCAGGGGTTCTCAGCCTGTGGGTCGCGACCCCCTTGGGGGGGGGGGTCGATTGACGAATTGCCAGGGGTCGCCAAAGACCATCGAAAAAATGGATTGTTTTTATCTATTCTTCTATTGCTGTGTGTTTGCGTGGGGGGGGGGGGTCGCGGCAGAGTGGGGGATTGTAAAAAGGGGTCGCCGAGCATAAAAGGTTGAGAACCGCTGATGTAAGGTACACTAAAAATAAGCAGCCTTTGAGAAATAGAGAAAAAATTGCTTTAAAAATACGAAACTTGTGACATATTTCTATTTATACTTTCTAAATAGACTTTGGCCGTTTGGGAGAATACCGAAATTAAATTACAAAGGTTTGATAGAGCGTGCCGTTTTTCGCGAATTGCGGTCGTTAGGTTGCGAATCTGTCAAAAGCCGTTCTTAGTGAGCACTTAGGAGTTAAAAGGAACCTGTGTACTGAAATGTCTTACGCGACTCATGATGAATGAATGTGTCAGTCAGTGGTAACTTAGTAATATATAATAGATGGAGACAATGTTTGAACTATTGTATTTTTCATCAAGCTCTAAAACTACGCCTCACTGTTTCCCCCCCCCCCCCCCTTTTCCTGTTTTTTTTTATTGTTATCTTTTTCCTTGCAAGCAGTAGAAGACAACATGGCAAGGATCCTGGACAAGGCTAACAAACAAATACTGTCTCTCAAGAACAAGTTGTACATCAGCGAAGCGGTAAGTGACTGAACGTCTCTCCAAACAGTAGCATGGCGTGACCAAGCATCAAATATTGACACCTTTTGTTTTATTAAAACATCCCTACCGTAAAAAATCTCCATGTATCTTATCAGAATTCAAATTATAATACAATATAAAACACCCATTAAGGTATTCATCTCTGTCTTCCTCTTTCTCTCTCTTACATGCAATACATGCAAACATATAAGGTTGGCCTAGAAGTACTAATGAAAATAAGCATCCCGCCACTTGTAATGTTTCCAATATCATGCGTTCTTAATGCCTTCTTGAAATTAGTACAACTCCTGGCCTTCACGCATGACTCTAAACATGTAGGCTTCGAGAAGGAGGGGCTTGTTAGCCTTGGGGCTGGCTACCCACCTAGAAATAGGAAAGCTCTGAATGCAAACCTCTGTTGCCTTGCGGCTACACCCAAACTTGGAAAAGGCTTCGGGAGTCTCTCCTGCCTTCTAACAGATAACCGTACATAAAGTCTTTTGAAAGTCGAAGGTTAAATCTGATATAAAAAATATTGGTGATCTACATTTACTCTCTCTTTTTCTTTCTTAGCTTCTCTTTCTAATAATCTCACATTATCTTTAACTTTGTGATCGTTCTCTCTCAATCTTTTTTTTTCTACCACTCTTATCTCACATTTTCTCTCTTCCATATTTTCTTTCAGTATTACCAAATCTTGCCGAAAGTTCTAAAATTAATCAAAAGCGTCTCTAATAATACTAGAATAAACAAGAGTCACTTAAAATAATCTTTGTACAAAGGCACACGAGGGTAACGGTTTTGCCTGCATTAGATGCGATTATGTGTCATATGGTAACATCCTTTACATCTGCGAAATCGAAGACATTCCTATTGATTTTTTTTGTTTGTTATTTTAGTTTTTGTCTGTTTGCATATTCTAACTAGAAAGCCAATTGCGGAGTGGCGGAATTAAATCACCAAAAAAACATGCTTCACACGGCTAAAACCCACGCTGAAAACCTGGGTAAAAATATGCAGAATCTTCTGACGGAGCTGAAGGCTGTGTACTACCGAATGACCAGTTGCACCAATGAGAACATTGAGAAAAAAAACATCATCCGACATATGGATGCACTGGTAAGAGGTTTCAATAGCAACAAGGTTATTTACATTTTCGCTGTAAGTTGTTGGCATGTCCCTGTAAAAGTAATTATGACGTCCCTGTAATAGTAATTATGACTCCCGAAAAAATATTTAGGATGTCCCGAAAAGTAATTGTGACGTCCCGGTAAAAGTAATTAAGACGTCCCGGAAAAGTAATTAGGACGTCCCGGGAAAAGTAATTTGGACGTTCAGGTAAAAGTAATTAGGACGTCCCGGGAAAAGTAATTAGGAGGTTCCGGTAAAAGTAATTAGGACGTTCCGGGAAACATAATTAGAACATCCCGGAAAAGTAATTAGGATGTCCCGGGAAATGTCTTCCTGTTCATTCTGCCATCTTTGGACGGACATAGACCAAACACATAACAGAGAAGTGCTGTTGCGAGTCTATGCTCCACTGGGAGTCAAGAAGAATGAGTAAGCCAATGTATCTGTGAGGCCTGTCCTGTCACCAAAGGGCCGGCAGCTTGTAAGAAATATCTTGTTTGACCCGAGGTAAGAACAGGCATCGGCAATGACTTGTGTATGCACATGAACCGTCATAATTTTGTAGTAACATAAGACGAGTCGTCTTCACGGATCTCATTTCATCCTCGAAGCACATAGACCTATTCTGCTTTACAAAATATCTACATTTCATAGGTTTCTATTTTAACTTAATTGATCACGAGTTCAATACAAAGGCGAACCGAACTGATTGGAGGTACTCGGCTGTGATCAGGCATGGAAAGGGATGGCTGCCTGGTCGTGCGGTTTGCGCACTGGACTGTCATTCAGATTTATCGATGGTCCCGGGTTCAAACCCTGCCCGCTCCCATCACCCGTCGTCCTGCGGTAGGTTTGGACTAGGGAGTAATTATCTTCAACTGTGTAGGAACATCCGAAACAAGTAAAACATTTTACAAATATTTTACAAAGGGATGGCCGTCGAATGGGTTACCAAGGGCCGTGTCTGCCGTCACAGACAAGAGAGCCAGTGAAAAGTATACAACTGGTCCGTGCAAAAATAAAATAAATGACAGAGTGGAATGGAGAAGGACGCTCAACAGATCTTGTGTAGTGCCCCAACGGTCCGACAGCCTAAGTGCTAGGTGAAGGTGAACGCTGAGATGTAGAAACGGAATGATGGCTGATAGTATTTGACTATTGCAAGGGCTATAACCATGACCAAACGTTAATCCATTCTTTAGCTCCTATGGTGGTTAGGTTATTGAATAAACTATTTAACATGCAATGTTGGAATACAATTTTAGTATAAATGGTCTTTTTGTGTGCTGTCGTGAAAGAATTACTTATAAAGAAATAATAGGAATAGATTTTTAGTATAATCAAAGGCCACTTCTGTGCGGTGGTTGAGCAGTAAAAAGTGAAAAAGCTTTGCTTCCGGGCCGAGGGTCGCGATTTCAAATGCTTGTGAAGACTGGGAATTTTAATTTCGGAATCTTTAAGGCGTTTGGTCGTTGTCCTGGCAACGTGACACCCTCATTAATAGTGGGCCAAAGAAACAGTTGACCGTTACATGATCTATAGATTACAAAGTTCTGAAAGGGTTACTTTTTACTACTTTTCTTCAGATTAGAGAGAGATAATGTTCACTCACAATTAACAGTGGAGGATCAAAAACTTCCACAAGGGTGTAGGTGATCTACTGGTGGATCGCAATGATTAATCTAATATGTAAACATTAGTAATAGATGTAATGCTTAAAGAACAGTGATAAATTCAATGTCTGTTTCTCAATACATGATGACAATTTCATTTTTACAGAATACTGAACGAATTTATTTTATCTGCATTTTTTTTTCTCCAGTGCCACAATTTCAAGAACGTGATTAGGATTCAGGACTCAGAGAATGACTCACTGGTCATCAGTTCTCAGAAACTGGAGCAGCTCCTGAAGAAATCCCACGAGAACATGCTAGTGCTGCGTCAGAAAAACGCAGAAGCGGCGACAGAGGCTCACCTTCAGGCGGTAATATGAGGCAGAGGGTTGTTAGTTAAGAAGGGTAGAGCTAGGAGAGGGAAAACAAGTGGTCGTGTAATATGCGCTCTGAAATGTTGTCTTGAAGGTTTGGGTTTAGATCCCTCCCGTCGCTATCTCTGGAATCTTTCGGGACGTTTCGGCCAAGATCCACTAGCATCTGAAACACGTAAAACATTCAAAAAAATGTAAACAGGGCCGGATATGGATGTCTAGCTCTATAGGCCTTGGGGCATCGAACAATGGGAGACTCTGTGGCAACAAAGGAACGTAGTCTCTGGGGCAACAGAGGAGTGGAGGCCCCTAATTATTTACCGAATAAAACAAACATTTTTTCCTACCAGTCTATCAAAAATTGCCAATAAAATTATTTGAACGAAGAACGTAGTATGTTGTTGAAGTAGTCAAATACAATTTATTAAAAACTAAATTACTGCCTTAATTTAATGAAACAATGAAACTTTGCGAGCTTTTACGACGAAAAGTCGTTGATGATTTTATTAAAATCTCTATTGTGGGGGGCCCCTTTCCTTTTGGAGTCCCTCATTAGTAGCTCCGCAAACCCTCCCCATAATCAGGCATATCATGTAGTAATAATAAATAGAAGAAGAACATACATTCTAATTTTTTTTTGTGGCATTTTAAATTTCCGATTTTTCTTTCAACAAATTCTTCATCATATAATGAACTACAATTGATGGTCCTGTGAAGTTGTCTTAATATTTTTTTTGTAATTTTGTAATGCCCAAAAATATCTGAAAATAAAATAGGGTATGGCTTTCAAGAATGTGTTCTTACTAGAAGTGTAAATAGAATAGAGTTGATACTTTGTTAAATTTTTCTTTGCGTTGACTTTCAGGAGCTGTTCTCCATGCTGAAATACATGCTCAGGTTTACAGAAACGGAGAAAGATACAGCAGTCAAGATCGCATGTAAAGCAGACCATTCTATCATTGTGAGTATTAGTACGCCACAGCGCAGTGTCTTGAACAGACAAGACAGTGAAAATAACGAGAACACACCGGTCAAAGGTCAACAACATAAAGGTAGTTGACGCTTTTAGACGATGTCAAACAAGATGTTTAATACATAGTGAAGGGAAATGTCGAATGTCGTATTATCTATCAATTGACTTCCGAAACTAAAGCCGACCTTACTCTTAAACTTCAATCCTAGTCATACTTTTCACTAATCATGTCACTGTCTCTACGCAAAACTATCCCATTTTATGAAACAAATAATTTTTCGCGCGAGATAACTAAGAAACAGCATAGATAACAAGTGAGAGCATAGTGAGGGCGATATAGTGAACTGAGTGAGGCAACTTTTTGAATTTCTGTCATTCGCCGACTTTACAGGAAGTAAAGAAGTTTTTTTTTTTTGGGAGGGGGGGGGGGGGGAAACGCCAAATATTAACAAATCCTAGAACACATAAAAGAATAAGCTTACACCTTTTGGGATACCTTGGGGATTAACACTTACTATACTCTGTACACAGGTCGCACCATAGCTTAACAATCGGTTATAGATATAGAGGATAATGTCTAATTACAACAGATGTTGTTTTTCCCAATGTAAATTTCTTTGCCTTCTGACTTCCCTTATACCCCAATGGGTTTACAGCTCCTTAAGCAGGAGAGCGCCAAAAGGATGCACGAGATTTTGAAGCTCTCGGAAGACGTCTACGCCCAGAAGATGTTGGTCAAGAACTTTGTCAAGACGCTGGAGCATGAGAAGCATGAGAATAGCCACCTGATCCAGATGCTGCACGAAGCGGACATTGAGCAGCAGGCCCTGAAGAGGAACTACTACGCGGTAGGACCAGGCGGTTCCATGAACTTCTCAAAGTCTCTCTCTCTACCAAATCTATCTACCTAATTTCTAATCTCTCCCTCTATCTATTTGACAATGTCGACCCTGGGAAGGTACTGGGCTTTGTCCGGGAGGTGGGGCTGTCTACGAAGATCTGATTTTTGAACTGTGAACATATAATATTTACATAAAATTTTTACCAAATTATTAAATTTTTACTACCATTTTAAGTGTGAATAGACCTTGTTTTTAATGATTTAACTGTATAGAATTTAACCCTTGTTATATAAAGGGTTACGGGCACGATATGGCCTAAATTGTGCCGATGTGCCTAAACTCAAAACTCAAACTCTATCTATCAGTCTATCTGTCTATCTGTATGTCGTTACGACTTTGAAGTAGACTAAATAAATTTAACTCACCGATTGACAGGTCGCCGATATCCTTCTGCTTGCAGCAGCACAATCCACTACGAACAGTCAATAATCCAAGTAATAGAAATAATTTCACAGTTCTCCTAATCAGATGTACATCCAACTATTCACATAAACCGATTAAGAAAAACAATCCTCCGTTGAAAAATCCGCGATCACAACTCCCGTTACTTTACACATCAACACACTCGCTCAGGTCAGTTTCGCCTCCAAACATAAACAAAATTCAAAAAGTTCTCACGTAAGAAAAATGGTCAGTCGAGGGGAACAAGTTTACAACACTATCTATCTATCTATCTAATCTATCTATCTATCTATCTATCTAATCTATCTATCTATCTATCTATTTAATCTATCTATCTCTATCTATCTATATCTATCTATCTATTTACAAAAATGTCTCATTAATGTATTGATTTCAATATATTATCATAAATTTTTTAGCAACTTTAGCATCTGCCCCTTCAGTTGTCCCTCGGACTAATGATCTCACTGTATTCTTCTGTTCTTTTTTTTATCCATAGTAAGAACTTTCGATTCCGTCATAGTTTCTATATTATGAATATATAGAAAACTTATTTAGAAACAAGATTTACAAATATAGATTTGTCTGTAGTAATAAAAATTTAATAGAGAATCAGAATCTGCGGTACACCAGTGCATACACATAGACATATACAACTTACTCAGATGATGGTCCATCATCATTGCAACATTCTTCAACATAACTAAGCAAAAAAACTTTCAACCATATAAAAGGAAGCGTATAGCAACCTATATATGTTTTCTTATATTACACTTATGTTGCATTATTTTCTTGTTGTGTAATATCTCATATGTCACTTATCTTGTATTATATTTATCTTGTATAACACACTTATGCAACGCTTATCTAGTGTTCTTCTTTTAAACGCTTATCTTGTTTCATTTATTACTTACAATGTCTGAACTGACCAGCTGTTGCAAGAGAGAGATGCTTTTGGCGTCATGGTAATACAGGGCAGAACTCGAAACGATCTGTTGGCCAAGAAAATGGATGCAATGTACGCCTTGCTAAAAGCAGGTAGATATTTTTCTAAATACCCACCGCTGACCTTTTCTTTTGGTCATCCAACGAACAGGCGAGGACCGGGAGCTCTTCTCTCCAAATCCTGTCTGAAGTTTCCATAACGGTAGCCAGGGCCGGCCTTAGGCATAGGTAAACTAGGCAGCCACCTAGGGTCTCCCATTGGTGGTGGGCCTCGTACAGAATGTTTTACATTTTTTAGAGTAAAAATAGAGAAACGTTTCCTTAGTGTTACTGTTGTTGTAGGTTTTAATAAAATGCTTAATTTTAGTTTTTTTGCTGTTTATTTTTTATTTTTGTATTTCATTTGGGGCCATCAAATTCAGTTCGCTTAGAGCCTCCGATTATCTAAGGCCGGCTCTGTAATGGCGACCATTGTGGTTTTTAGGTCGCACCATATTTGACCATCAAGACCTCCGTGTCCGGCCCGATCGCTATAAACGGTTCATAGCCGCGCTAATCATGTGGATTAATGTGGAATTCCTTAATGTTCCTTATCAGTAGCCACCACCATACTTACTTAAAGACGGTCCTCTTTGTGGAACGGCGTGGTGGACCTGTTAGACTAAGTTGTCAGGTCTTTTATTCCATCATTACCCTCAAACAGGGCCGGTCCTACAGATTGCGGGGCCCTATGCGAAACGATTGCGCGGGGCCCAGTATGGGTAGCGATAAGGATAATAAGCGAAAATTAATATTTTATATGACAAACTAAATTCTTTTTGCATTTTATTCAAACAAAATCACTGTCAAATTAACTTTATGAGCCTTTTAGTTTTCCAACATAAAGCCGATAAACATTCAGATCTGCCTTTTAGATTTACTATCGACTAGCAAAATATCGCTTTTTTAAAGAGGTCGAGACAGATTTAGGTCTATATTTATATGCCAGTGACTATTAAAGTAATTTTAAGTATTTAAACTTTTTGTTTTGGTTGAAGATTCGCATTATTATTACATTTTTATTAAATGAAAGCTGACAATGTTTTTTTCTCTTAATCGCGACTAGGATTGGCGTTTTCCATATTAAATGACTCCCTGAAATGACAATATTCAGGTTTCAGAAGTTTTTAATAATTTCAGGAGATTTTCATGACTTTTTTTGTATATTTTGCAATTCCAGAATAATTCCAGGAACCCTTTTAATAATAAGTTAAAATGGTTTAATTTAATAATTTACACCTAGCATTCGCGCGGGGCCTATGAAAGTGCGGGCCCACTGCGGCCGCATAGGTTGCAGTGGCCTAAGACCGGCCCTGCCCTCAAACAGAAAAAAAAGACAAACAGGTCAGCCAGGGTAACCCAACATAGTATGTGTTCGCTACCCATCATTGGCCTTCAAAGGTTCAATCGCTAGACGTTTTCTTCATAGCGACACGTTAAGACTATGGGAGATCTACCTTTGGGAGATGGAATCTTTAGGAGTGACTTGCCATCAAACTTGAGCACAGAAAATCCGCTTTCAAATGTCTTTCTGACCACAATTATACTCTAAGGACACTCAAGTGCACCTGAAACATAGGTGTGCTGCTTCCCTGTTGCTCAAACTTCACTATCGGCACGTCCCACAACCACGAGAATGAATAATTTCCAAAGTTCAGAATGTAGGAAAATTCTTGGTGGTCTACAGATAGAGCTGAGTTCTAGTGTCAACTGAGAAATCAATGCTATTCGTTGATCCGAGATTTAATGTATTCTGAGATGTAGTAACATTTGCGATCTAGTACCAATTGGGATCTTGCCCATTTTGAAATCTAACCCAATTTTGTTGCAATTTCTGACGCTGTTCATGATACAGTTATGAGACACAGCCGACTTTTTGTTCCCTTATGTACCCTTTAGCTCCTGTTAAACACGACATTTCAAAATGCTTCTGGTCCCAGCGAAACGTATGTCAGTAAATGAATATCAAGTTAAACGAGATGGTAGGACAGAAGGATTGGTAATGTATCTCATTCTGCTTTGGTGTCTTTTAGAACAAATAGTGTACTATAAAAAAAAAAAAGAACAGTTCAAATATTTTATTTTTAAAAAAAAGTCCAAATTAATAGGTACACAATGTCCCGCCAATTTTTTTTTAAATAAAAGTTTTCGATAAAGTATTAGCAGCTAATGCACCATTTAACACATGCACGTGCCCCGCGTGTGTGTGTCACCTTCTGTTATATACCTAGATAGTTTAGAAATATCACTTTGATATCTAACCAAACTAAATTAGAAATATTATTAAATATTATTTACATTGTTATAATCTGGCAACCATGATTACTGCTATGAAGTATTATTAGTAAATACTAGATACGGGTTTTACGCATTCAATATATCTTACACAATTAAAGTTCCAACAATTGTTTTTTTATTTTTTTTATTTAGACCAGTAGTAAGTGGCTAAAAACAGACAAAGATTTTCTCTAGTTAAGTTAATTCTGTTATGAAGTAAATCAATGGATTAATGACTTATCCTACAAACAAAGAATATGCAAATCTTGTGCCGCCAAATACTAGTTTTTTTTAGTTTGCCACTTTAGAAGAAGATGTTAGTAGCTTGCCGTGTTTGCAATTTCTAGATATGTATGTTTCGCTTGCGCCCAGGTTTCCTAGAGTCACAACAACAAACAATGGACATGAGAATCTTAAAGTTGGAGATATTGAATCTAAGGAGAAAGCTTCAAGCTTATAAAGGCATTAACTTCATCAACAATGAGCTCAGGTCAGATTACTTACGAAATGCATGACGCGTAGGACGTAATCATCATTTTTGAAGTAACGTCTGTATTATATAAGATAAGACCTTGCAATCTATAGGGAAGATAAAGCTCATCTATTTTTATGGCTGGTGGTTAATGTTGCTAACGCAAGGACCAACTGTCTTCACTTTCCAAGACAAATGTCAGGTAACCATTAGAGTTAGGTGGATTTAGAGGCCTCATAAGAATCCCAAAATTCAAAATCCCAGACTCAAACCTCTTTGGTTGTGAATGATGCAAGGTAAACGTCAGCGGTCTTAGGCAGCGGGGAGACGACTCCAGAACGCCAGACTGAAAAGATGTGTTATTGTAGTGTGTTTTTGTTCATACTATCCTATCCTATATTATCACTAAAGTGTACTATATTTTTGGCATTTCATCGCAAGTTTACTTTGTTTATATTTAATAAAAAGTTATATTTCATATTGTTCACACAGAAATTAATGAAGTTATTTCAAATTTTACAAGCTAAGTTATAATACGCCTACAGTTGTGTACCACAAGTTTGGTACTACAAGTCAACGAACGTCCACAACACTGTCTGTATCTGTGCACCAAGTATACTGATAACAAGACCTCTTCATTACCTCCCACTCTATAGTTCAATTCACAGCTACATTTTGAGTCCTCTATTTATCCATGTACAGAATGGCGCCAAGCTCTTTTCGGTCAACATCTCACCTCTCAACTTCACCTATCTCTTAGAACCATTTGGGCAGCACAGTCGTTCAATGGTTTTGATGGCTTTGGGTTCGAATCCTGGCCGCCGCCTTTAGAGTTTCAAATATTCTCTGCCTTTTTGTAGATGAGAGAATCCGACGGAAAATCATAACACATCCCCTGAATCATTGGCACGAGAATAGCATAAGACACCTTTATAGCCATAGCAGAAGAAAAGCGACAGAATACAAAGAAACTGTACTTTTAGTACCAGTTACAATTGCATGATTAGTTTTTAGGTAAACGTTTGAGGCTCAGATTTCACCAGTCTTATGCTGACGCATGGAATTACAGAGCCAAGTCTTCAGCCCCATGAGTGACAGAAGTTAACCTCATTAACGGTGATTAATTAACTTGAGTATGCTTTATATCGGAGGTCCAGTTGCTTAGTGGTAAAGCGCATGGCTTCCGAACCAGGGGTCCTGGGTTCCAATCCTGGTGAAGACTGGAATTTTTACCTTCAGGATATGTATGGCGCTTCTGATTCCACCCAGCTTAAATAGGAGAAAAGTAAAGGCAGTTGGTCGTTGTGCTGGTCACATGAAACCCTCGTTAACTGTGGGCCACAGAAACAGATGACCTTTCCAAAAAGTCTGAAAAGGGAACTTTATTTTTTACCTACTTTAGGTCAGACCTCAATTCTCCACATTTCTTTTTCCTCTTATCGTTATGTGAATTTTTTTGTGCGCGCGCACACTCGCACTGCTTATGTGATCCTTGAGATGAACTCCAATTGGTAGCAAGGCTGGAAGGGCTAGTCCTCCCGTAGAGCCTTGGCGAGAAACTCTGCTGTTAGGCGGAGTGCCTCATAGCTCCCATACAGGTCAAGTGATTCTGCAGACACATTCCCCCGAAGCTCTCGGAGCTGCGGTCACTCATGCAAGATGTGCGCCACTGTTTCCACTGACTCTCCACAGTGTCGGCATCGGGCATCAAAATTGGTCCGGAACCGGCTTACGTGATACAGTGTTACCTACCTATCTACTTGTCTGCGCTGCTACCTAGATGTTTGTCCGTCTGTTATTATAACAAAACCTACGTGTAAGTGCTGCCTACGGTTTAGAGGTTGTTTGTGTCTGCTGACTTCAGATGATGTTATTTGTAGTCGCGAAATCTTAGCATTATATATATATATCATTTAAACGAATACAGCTTCAACAGATAGAATAAATAAATCCTCTTTAAAAAAAAAAAAATAAATACTTTAATTCACAAAAAGAAGGACACACAACTCATCTACTTTAGAAAAACCCGTCCTTTTCTAAGCACTATACGAGAGCTCCTTGTCTGTGTCTCTAAGGTATTTCCGTTCTAAGTTTTTAATTTGCCGTCGCGTCATTAAGGAAATCCCCGATCGGTCCCACCTTCTACGCGTCTTGAGGCGCGGTGGCTTAGGGGTAAAGCGCTTGGCTTCCGAACCGGGGTCCCCGGTAAAAATCCTGGTGAAGATTGGATTTTTAATAATTTCGGGATCTTTGGGTGCCTCTGAGTCCATCCAGCTCTAATGGGTACCTGACATTAGTTAAGGCTATTGGTCTTTGTGCTGGCCACATGACTTAATCGTTAACCGTGGGCCACAAAAACAGAAGACCTTTACATCATCTGCCCTACAGATCGCAAGGCCTGAAAGGGGAACTTTACTTTTCTACGCGTCTGACAATTTAGTCATTACACTATCTATTTACTAGCCTACTGAACTATATAACTGTTAGTCAAAACATCAGTCATTTTGTTACTCGTCTGTTGTGTCTGCCTAAAGAGTATGTACTATTGAGTATTGACTGCCTAAGAGTATGTACTATTGAGTATTGACTGCCTAAGAGTATGTACTATTGACTGTTGACTGCCTAAGAATATGTACTATTGACTGCCTAAGAGTATGTACTATTGACAGCCTAAGAGTATGTACTATTGACTGCCTAAGAGTATGTACTATTGACTGTTGACTGCCTAAGAGTATGTATTGTACTGTTGACTGCCTAAGAGTACTCACTTGTTCACTAACCCTCAACAGGATAGAACTGGTCGATGCTAGTCGTGCGTTGCAGCTAGAGCAAGACAAGCGTGCTGCCATAGAGAAGATGAAGATGCAGGTTCCCCACCTGTACCGTTACATTCAGGTAAGCACTGATCAGTCACCTGTAGCATCAGGTAAGCACTGATCAGTCACCTGTAGCATCAGGTAAGCACTGATCAGTCACCTGTAGCATCAGGTAAACACTGATCAGTCACCTGTAGCATCAGGTAAGCACTGATCAGTCACCTGTAGTATCATGTAAGCACTGATCAGTCACCTGTAGCATCAGGTAAGCACTGATCAGTCACCTGTAGCATCAGGTAAGCACTGATCAGTCACCTGCAGTATCTTCTGATATTCTTTCTGAAAATATTGAAACCTGCTTTTTTACCTGCCGGGGTGGACCACTTCGGGGGACGATTTTGATGTTTGTGTTTCCACACAAACTGTCTTTGTTAACTTGTTTTCCTCGTGCATATACGTTGAGTGACCGTGGGAAAACACGTGTTAAAAACAAAAAAACAACAACCAAAAACAACAACCAAAAACAAAGAAACTAAATAACAGCGGGAGTAATTTTTTTTCTTATTTGTTTCAAACACCCGCGTGCTATAGCCCTGCCTCGAAAGTCGGATCTGCGAACGTCCATGTTCTAAAAAAACATCAATTAGGCTTCATCCTTTCATACCGCGCATCGGCAGAGGTGATACTTAATGTTATTATTAGTGCAAAGTGACAAGCCTGGAAAGTTCTGCCTGTTGCCATCTAAGCAACTATTTGGTTGTTACAAGAGTTCTGCCTGTTGCCATCTAAGCAACTATTTGGTTGTTACAAGAGTTCTGCCTGTTGCCATCTAAGCAACTATTTGGTTATTACAAGAGTTCTGCCTGTTGCCATCTAAGCAACTATTTGGTTATTACAAGAGTTCTGCCTGTTGCCATCTAAGCAACTATTTGGTTATTACAAGAGTTCTGTCTCTCCTCCGTATTTAATAGTTACTTTCCGACTCCAGCTTAGCAGAAATTATTACTATCTAGTTTGTTGATTTTTCAATATGTTTTTGAATCATTAGTTACGTTTAATGCAAGTCTTCCATGCAGAACAATTACAATGCAGTATGTAATTAGCGAAAAGGTCAATAGTACTGTACCTACGGAAGGTACTATATATAGTAGTAAAAATTGTAGCACTGCCTTGGCTATCCTGTTTTTGATGTATTAATCCAGTAGCTCATTGTAGGAGATTTCTCCAAGATTCAATCATTCCTCATGTTTGCCTACTCTGGTTACAGCAAGCTAGACTGTCTGAGTATGAAATGATTCAAAAGATACAAAAACTGCAAAAGATGCTGATTATAAAGTACAAAGAAATCAGTTCGAGAGACAATGTGATACAACGCAGGAATAAAGCGCTTCTTGAGGTATTCAAAATTGTAAAAACCTATTTTAAAATTAATAAAAAATATATAACATGTTAAAAAAAACTTGTTTCTTTCGAAATTAATTCGGAATACATAATATCTATTAATTTTAATAACTATTAATATATCGTAAAGCTACGGTAAAAAATCTATAATGTCATAGCTGTTTACGGGTTCGTGTCTTTAAATATCTGACTTCTTATGGAAAAATTAAATAAAAAAATAAATCAGCCACAATCTAATGAGTACTTTACTGATCTTTGCAATAATTAAATTATTAAAATGTTCAATCAACCCAAACTTTAACGGGGGCGAATATGTATGTTTGGGGGATGCACTGTAATCTCAAATTTTGGGGGATGCATTGTAATCTCAAGGACAGACATAAAAATAAACCACTCTTCCTGGTCTATAAGGTGCCAGGGACTGTTTTTCCAAGAGTGTCTGTATTTCGATCATTTTAAACAGATTAAAACATATTGGTCACTTTTGGTCATTCCTGAGGTGATCAAGGGTTATATATTTATAGATTAGCCTCCATAAATAAAAAAAAACTTCCCTCCCCCTCACCATCTCACTAATGGAATGGTCACTCAAGATTTCAATTATTTTATGTTCGTCCACCCTGTAGTTGAAACTGTTGCTGGCTAAAAGACCTGGCGTTGCGTGCTACGAAGAGCTGATGGCCACTAAAAGTCTTCTGACTAAGAAAGACAAGGAAATAAAGGTGATGCTCTTGTTTGCAGACGAAATGAAACAGCTAAAAAACAGAGACAATATACACAGAGAATGTATAGAGACAATGTGTAGAGAGAAAGTAGTGAGAAAATGTACAAACAGAATGTGCACAGAGATCTTACAGAATGTATAGAGAGAATGTTTAAAGAGAGAATGTACAGAGAGAATGTACAGAGAGAATGTACAGAGAGAATGTACAGAGAGAATGTACACAAAGAATTTACAGAACGAATGTTTAAAGAGAGAATGTACAGAGAGAATGTATAGAGAGAATGTATAGAGAGAATGTGCAGAAAGAATTACAAAGATAATGTATAAAGAGAATGTACAAAGAATATGTACAGTGAGGAGGCATGGAGAATGTTTAGAAAGAAAATATAGAGAGAATGTACAAAGAGAATTTACAAAGAGCATGTGCAAAGAGATTGTATAGAGAAAAAATATAGAGAGAAGAGAATGGACAAATAGAATGTACATAGAACATGAAAAAATAGTCATTCAAATATCAACAACAAAACCGTGTTATTAATAATTCTCTGCTAATTCAGCCAGTTAGCTCATTAAATTCAGAATACATATATATATATATATATATATATATATATATATATATATATATATATATACATTTCTATACACTATATATATATACACTTCTATACACTATATACACACACACCCCTTCTTTTTAACTCCTCTTTCTCACTCCGCTTTTCGTACGACACAGCCCATCCCACGTCAGCCTGAGTCTGAAATCCTAGTATTATCTCTTTTAGTCTCTTCTGGCCGAGCTGAACGCTTCAAGGTATGAAATCCATTGCAAGGAACAAGCGCTGGAGAAGTTACTTGCCCAGATGAGGAGTGACAAGAGGCAACTGGCCGAGTACAAGCGCAGAGCAGTGTAAGGCATTTTACTTTTCTAGCAGCATTGATGTAGCGAATGTAGCTAGTAAAATGTTGGCTACCTCCCTTCACCAAATAGGACATTCTATGTGTGCTATAGAAGAGTTTGATACAGCCGCCAGTTGAGTTAAGTATTTATATAGTGTAGACCCATCGAAGGGAATTTGTAGCTTTTGAGTCCTATCAATGGATTAATTGTTCTTCCACCCATTCTTGTTATGGAATTGAATTCAGCGGGCGGACTGGCTATATGGGCATTCGGAAAATAAACGGTCTGTTGGCAGGACCACAGTAATCATATTCTTTTTTGTAGTCACGTCTGTATTTTATAAGATAAGGGCCGCATGGATGTCAGTAAGGCACGTATTAAATTATTAAAGGTTTTACAATATTCTCTTATAAAAGGGGCCCTTTGAGCGAGTATTTATTTTAAAAAAATCTTTTACAGACGCTACAGTGTAATAGGGCATACAAATTTAATCTAACACATATAAGAAAAACGGCACCTTTTCAATGTGGGGAAAAATTATAACTTTTCTTCTATTTTAACACTTATTAATTTATTAGTAGTTTTAAGTTAGGCAAACCATCAATGAGTACCGGCACCTATTGTTTTACAAAAAAACAAAAAAAAAAACAATGCTTATATGGATATAGTGTTCATTATGTGCACGTGTACAGCTATTGATACATTTTCAAAGTTAACATAATGATTTTTTTGAGGACAGGTAAACCTATGATTGGATCCCCATACAATTTATGGGCCTGATCATATAGAAATGCCCAGGGCCGATTTTAACACCCAGTCCGCCCCTGAATGAATTCATTTTCATTCTTAGGCACTGCCAGCGTCGAGCTTCGTTAAAGGGAAACAAAATATATTTTTATGCCCTCAGCAGTGTCCACATGGCAATTTTCTAATGATGTGGCAGGTCTGCAGCAGGTCCTTTTACAGATAATAAGAATCCTATTAGGAGCGCTTAGAGCTTGGAGCGTGTCTGTAGGGCCAGTTTCCATTATCTCCTCGGTTGATATAACAAAATACCGTGCATTGCTACTTTTGATATCTTCCATTACGGCTTTATCTCTTCGCTTAGCTTTTTGAATTTGGACATTTTTTTTTCTCTGTTAGTTTTTCGTTTAATATTGCATAGTAGTACTGCGATGTAGATGTAGATGTAGATGTAGATGTAGATGTAGATGACCATTGCAGATGTTATTTTTTAGTCACCAAAGGCTAAATCTGATTGATGAAAATCTACCGTCTCATTAGTCAAAAAAGGTCTATCCAGGTAGTGTAGATAGTGAGTTGGTTCGAGAATATCCTGTGGCAACTATTTATAATAAGGGGACGTGTCAAGGCCTGGTGTTGACAGCGGCGTGGCCAAGGAAGGGGGAGGTCCAAATTTCAAAGTCCTCCCAGGCCCCTTCGAGCAAATGAGTGTGACATTTTTGTTATACATTAAATATTTAGTCACTGCTTGCTATTCACATTGTAATATAAGTAAGTGACCCTGTTGCTTGCATTACTCATTAGACTTGTATATTTATTAAGTACACAATGTCATGATGTCAAATTGCAGGGTCCCCTAAAGAGGCTAAGCCTCCCGGGCCCTCAAATCAATAGCTACGCCACTGGGTGTTCAAGTATTATACTTCTTATTTTTAATATTACTACTTCCTTTCATTTAAAACTTTCTTTTCGTTGGTCAGAAATAGGCCCACTCTGGGTGTCAAGCAATCCGCAGAATTGTCCAAGAGGAAACTGTTGAGCGGGTGCATGAGGTTAAATGTCACGAAGTCAAATTTGATCACATCGACCTTGACCCCATTGAACTTGACTTCAAAGTAAGAAAGACGCTGGCTACACTTGTGGGGTGGGGGGGGGGGTGGGGTTGATTTTTACTGTGGAGTTCTCCGGAGGAAGCGATCTTCTCTGAAATCTTATTTCTTCCTTCTTTTTCATTTATGTCATGTTGATTTATGTCTAAGTATAATAAGTTCAGATTGTGTTTAAAAAGGCGCTCAACCAAAAGCTATTTAAGAAGTAGAGGCAGAGTCTTTAAGGTAGTGTAATTAATTTGCGAAATATAAATTTGCTGGAATTCAGAATAATTAATCTGTGCAATGTAATTTTTTCGTAATATATAGAAGGTGCATCGATTGCTATCAATACCTCGAAAACATCTTACTTTACAACGGTCTTAAAATTAAATTAAAACTATATATAGGGCCTATATATATAAAATACTGTACCAATTTTTTTCTTCACAGGGAAATCAGTTTGTTTTTAGTAAATAACCTAACAATTTTTTTTTCTGATTGAAAGGCTTTATTCATTTCATTTTAATTTTTTTTTGCGCCATGACGTGGATGAGTCCACCAAGTATGTTACTGTGTAGACATTTAAGAGCAATGAATCTGTGTTAATGAAAGGTTTTTCTTTAGCGTTATGCTCATTGATTATTTGTTTAAATTGCTCTTAAATAACACATCTGTGTCGCAATGGGTAGCCTCTTACAACAGAGCACTCTCTCTTTGTCTTCAGACTCCTAGACAGTCGCCATATTATTGACAAACTGCTTTTAAGTCGATCGTCAGAAGAGAGATCGCATAGTCCAGTTGGTTTTATTGGTAGATTTGTTGTAGTAGGAATCAATCGTTGTGACTGTGACTACGATTGGGTGGGGGGGGGGGGGGGGGAGAGAGCTATACTGTTACGGAAGTTTCAGTAACTTTACAATGTATATATCTTGGCCTGTACGACAGTTGTCAATAGGCCTATAATGAATTGAAAGATGGACTTGATTTCATTTCATCTAGTATATCTCTCGATCATGCATTCTTTGTAAAATATAATGTACTGATATATTGCCATTTTGTATTATTTAAAAAAAAAATTATTTTGTTCTTTTTCTATGTATGGAACTTTTTAACAAGTATTTATTTACACAATTTATATACAATTTCAGATATTAAATATTATTATTGAAAGTATTTTTATGTGTGGCTTTTCAATGAAAGAGATTCCTTGCTGCGACCTCGCTTACAACAAGAGTGCTACTACAAGCTGGGTTTAATCTATTAAGCCGTGTCAATCACGTATCTCAATCTGTGACTGACTGACCTGTAGTCTGGTTGTAACGGTTGCTTAAAATGAAACACAGAAGAGTTGACCCGTGTCCACCTTTGCCTGTGTCCTTCAGTCTTTTGATCCAATGGTCGACCGTCTATCTCTATATTTCTCTCTTCCATTGACAAGATTCAAGTCTCTTTCATAGACAGGACCGTCCGTTCCTTAATGATTGTTCTTCCATTGGGTCCTGTGTCTGCCTCTTTTTCTTTTCCCAGCAATTTTTCCATGCAGGAAAGTCTTTGCGAGCCCTAAGGATCTCATTATACGGCCTTACAGTCATTAACTTTAGTTTTTTGACAGTGCTCAAAAGGCCATCATGAGCCAAATCTCCATTGTAATCTTATGATCCTGGAAATGGACCTAAACAGAGCCAGTACACAAGCAGCAGAGATTGTTGGAGATGTCAACTATCCTTTACTGGGTGCGGAAAACACTGTGATTAACGTCACCACACGATCTTGACCTTGCTCAGGGTCAGAGGTCAGAGGGTAATCGCCGTTTGTAAAAGTTGATCATTACAATCTCTATTGTACGCAGTACGCGTTAAATAGATTGGGAGATGATTAGAGGCCTTTTTTTTTCATGACCTACACTGTAGTCACGTGACCCCTAGAGCCTTCACGTCAGGGACGGCGCTTGCTTGCGTATCTTCCGTAGTGACAGGCCCCACCTTGTTTAGGAAACAGTGGCAGAACTTGTTCTTGGACATCATGAGTCGGACCTGACAATGTAAGAAAACAAAAAACCCAGAACAAATAGGAGGTAGAGCTAGCAGACGTTTGAATACCGGCACTAGAAAGACCTGACAATGCCATTTTCTTAAATAACTCATGTAATAATACAATAACATTTTTTGTGATCTATGTCGGAACAAGGTTACTTAATTTTTTGAAGACCTATTAAAATTACATAGACACTTTGAAAAGTTATAAGTTGGGTCATTAAGGCCCTTTGGTGGGACCTACTTGGCCCTATTATCCTATATAAAACGGCTTTAACAGATATATTATATAACACTCTTATATAGATTGAGATGTTATCTTTTTCTTGTTTTCCGGAACAGATTTGTCCGGAACAACAGAAAGGATATCGTTAAGAGAAAATCTTGTCCTAGGCCTTAAGTCTTCCTTGCGCTGAATATTATCTTATAAATTGCAGACGTGTAGTGTCAATCTTGTCAAACTCTGCCAGTATGTATGCTGCAGCTATGTTATGTCTCTGAAGCTCCATTCATTCACGAGCAACTAAGTCTAAAGCGTTAAGTTTTTCTACCTTTAACTTTTTTGCTTTTGGACAACTATCCTAGGACAGGGGTGGGCAAATTACGGCCCGCGAGCCACATGCGGCCCGCTGAACTGCTTTATGCGGCCCGCGGTCACCTACAAAAATCAGGTGTGCCCACAGGTTATACATATAAAAAATACAAATATTTTGAAAAAAGATAATTTTAAATATCTATATAAATTATTGCAATTTATGATTATCACTTATGATATAGAGGCGAAAGAAACATTGTCTTTACATGTCATTCTAAAAAGCTTAAAGTAAACGAAGATTATTTTTATTTGCGATGTTCTAGAAAATTCAGTTTAAGATTTTAACTCGTGCCACTATTTTTGAATGCTTTGTGTTGAAAGTCATGGGTTAGCTTGGAACAAGATGGCAAGTGTAACAACTGATGGAACCCATGTTTTGACAGAGAAAAACTGTTGTGTTTTTTTAAATAAAAATAGACTTTAAACAGAAAAGTTTGCACAAAGCTGCATTGAGTATTATTTGTATTAATACCAAAGTGAACCGAACTAATAAACTTGACACTTTTAGGGATCTTTACACAGACAGTTCCGATGAGTACTTGAAGGTTAAGAAACAAAACATTCCGATGTTCGGTACCTCTAGGTTAGCATGGGAAAGGTAGTGAGAAGAATTGGAATCTCAAGGAAGAAACTGTTATGTTCCTTAAAGGATATTGACTGTGACCTTGGTACTAATATTTCTAATGAGGAGTTGAAGACAGACCTGGACATTGAGTGTGACTATATTACCAATATTTGTAATGAAGAGTTGAAAACAGACTTCATGTTTTTCATCGGAACTATGAATGTTTGTGCATGTTAAATCTTTTGTTATTTTCCTTTGCTGAAAGGTCAAACTATTTGTAAAGAAATGTCTGAAAAGTACAAGACTTATTTGAATTCTTTGAATGTGGAATTTGAAAGCAAATTTTAAGACGTCAAGAACTTTGAATAAGTTATCTACCCCCTCAGCTCACCATTTAATGCAGAAGCTGATTCAGCTCTAGAGGACATACCTCAAAGTAAATTATAAACTAAAAGAGAAGTTCCATTCAGTTATTCTGTAAGAGTTTTATGGATGCCAGAAGCTGTATTTCCACACTTTAATTAAAAGTTTGCTACTAAACTTTCACACTAATTTTGTGCACAATGCACATAGATCTGTGAACAAACATTTTTTTCCTGTTTGAAAATAAACAAGTGTAAGAACAGGTCGATGCTGACTGTAATTTAAAAGCTGTCACAAGGATAACTAGTAAGCTAGTTCCACAATTCTGGAAAATTATTCACGAGTGTAAACAGTTAAATACTTCAAATTAAGTACAACTGTTCATTGGTGGTGAAATTGTGAGATGTAAAGAGATGGTAACAGAATAAAAGGAAATTAATGTAGAATTAGCTTCAGAAATCGCCAACTCCCTCAATTGAGAGTATATAAAATTGAATGTAAATGTATAACTCAGTATAAATGTGAATTAAAAGACATTATACACAGTTAGCTAGCGTAGTTTTATTATATATATATATATATATATATATATATATATATATATATATATATATATATATATATATATGTGGCCCCCCATTCCCAAACTTTTTGCAATGTGGCCCTTGATAGGTAAAGGGTGTCCACCCCTGTCGTAAGACATTGTCAAAGGGAACTAACACAAGATAATTTGCTACACCCAGTGATTTCATATTCACCTCCCTTTTAAGTGGGGCACACCAAATACAGTGCATACATTTAAAATGGTATTTTTAATTTAATATTCAAAGTATGTCACTTAACATAAAGCAGCTGTTGCATTAAGTTTAATTTTAGATTGTATTCCTGCAGCGCAAGGCCATTTAGAATAACAAATTATTAATGCTTTCATTGGTTGAATGTTTACATCACAAGGTCAAGGCAACAGAAGCTAATTTAAAACCATAACAGGAGTGGTGAAGAAATTCAGCGCGCGAAATAGGAGAAATGGGAGATCGGCCGTCGGCAACGTAGGAGGTAAAAAAAGGTATTAAAAGGACGGATAGATTCAGTTGGGGCTAGCACGACGACAGTAAATTTGATTAATTAAATCATATTGAACAGTGTGCATATTATTAAAGTGGTTCTGTTGATAGCTAGTTGATCAAAGACTCAACGAACACTTTGAGGGAACAACTAAATGATGGGCAATTTAATGGTTAAACACTGCATTCCTGACTGCCGCCCTATTGAATGGAATCATAACAAAAAACAACATAAAACTCAAGGGAGACAACTCTAACAAATACATAGTGTGTTTTAAACATTAGCCTTAACGATCTTATTTAACATACTAACTAACAGGTTCCTTGTTCCAGAATTAAAACTTCGTATTAATTGTAGTACAATCTCAGTTTTTTTTAACATTTGCATTTCCGGCCCCACGATATTGTTTGAGTGTTCAGTAATTTGTTTAAAAGGAGAAATCAATACAAAAATATAGCACCTAAAACGCATTGTCAGATCAACACAATCCCAACGTAACATCACAGCCATCAGACAGTCTAAATCCGCCATCACATACAGCCTCAAACATATATATATATATATCGACACAAGCAAGCATACTCAAAATTACTGGATGAATCTGACCTCGTTCAAAAAATTCTTGTTGAAGAAGGCGTAGATAAGTGGGTTCAGGAAACTGTTGCTTAGCGCTAGCACGATGAAGCTAAAACGTAGAACACTGTACGCCTCGTTCTCATCGATTCTTTCAGACTCATCTGAATCGAAAAAAACCGCAACATTGTTAGAGCTTTTAGCATTATTGACATCAACCGAAAAAATTTGCTTGAACATAGCATGGAACAGAGTCGTGACTTGCAATGTGTGGGCTGTGTAGCTGCGCCAGGGGCATCAGGTGGTGAGGGGCATCAAACTTCCCTTTTGAGCCCAAGATGCCTATTCATCGGTCTACGTTTATAAAGGTCACAGATGCGTTGTAAAAGCGGGGCAAGGAGAAAATAATGCCACTGGGCAATCCTCAGGGGGGCGCCGCACGCAGAGGAGCGCCAAAATAAAAAAAAACTAATTTGATTTTCAGGAAATTTTCAATTTTGTAAAATTATTTTAACTAACCAACATTTTCAAATAAAAAATAATTACTAATTGCATGACTTGATCCGTCTTATATTCACACTATGCTTATTATAATTCTACAAGTGACTTCAACTCGCCTTAAATCTGAAGTATTCACCGTGTTGGATACAATGCGCTGTGTTCATGTCAATTGGTCGTTAAGGGGATCTTCGGAAGTTATCGCGTTTTCAATAAAAAAAAATCTTTACAAATACTAAAACTGTCTCTAGATTATAATTCAGTGAACAGTAGATGAGTAAAACTGTTATAAAAGAGCTCTCTAAAATAATTAGATAGGCAATTGCTACATCTACTAATCTAGATCATCAATCAAATTTTTTTTATTCTGTTTAGAATTATGTAAGCTCTCCTTTTTTTGTGAGTTGTAAAATTCTGAGGCCAGTTTTTCTCAAACTGTGAGGCGTCCACACACACCCCCATCTTCTTTTGCGCAAGTTGGTTTTATTTTAATTTTTTTCAAGAATAAAAACTGCTGTACTTATAGTCCATAGTAAAAATGATATTATATTAAATGAATTTGCAAGCTTACAATGCTAGAAAAAGCCAAAATTAAAAGTAACAGTAACATTGGTGGATATGGGTGTGTGTGTGGAAAGCCAATATTAAAAGTAACAGAAACATTGGTGGATATGGGGTGTGGGTGTGTGGAATGCCAGAATAAAAGTAACAGAAACATTTGTGGATATGGGTGTGTGTGTGGAAAGCCAATATTAAAAGTAACAGAAACATTGGTGGATATGGGGTGTGGGTGTGTGGAATGCCAGAATAAAAGTAACAGAAACATTTGTGGATATGGGTGTGTGTGTGGAAAGCCAATATTAAAAGTAACAGAAACATTGGTGGATATGGGGTGTGGGTGTGTGGGAAGCCAGTATTAAAAGTAACAGAAACATTGTTTTAGGTCTGCGCTCCTTAATCTTGTCGTGGGAGGTGCAAAAAACAAAGAATTATGTTTTCTAATATTTAAAATAATGTTACAACGATTGGAACTTATTTAGCTACAGTAACTCCAACTAAACCTGGACATTTATTGTGCACTAATTACAAACAATGTTTTTTTTCTTATTATTCTTCCTTGCAATCTGACTTCTGGGCAATATCATCATAATAGTCTGAGCTAAAGTTTATTAATAAAATATGATAGGAAAATTACATAGGTTTTTTTCTCCAAAACGATTCCTTTATTAAAACATTCATTTGGTAAAAGCAGTATCTATATAGCTAAAGACTTTCGACATTTGCTCTCAATGAGAGATCACATAAGTCACATAAAGTTCCTCATTTTATTTGTTAATTTTCTATGTAGATCCCGGAAGATGAATAAACTCATTTTTAAATTGTTGTTATTGGCATGACTAGTTCTTGGCTTTACTATATCATTTAAACAAGGAACTGATAGAAGTGACAAATTTAAATAACGATAGGCCTAATTGTTTTAACATTTATGGGACTACCGATTTAATGTTTTACATTTCCAAACTAGGTTACGCGGAACTCTAGTGTTCTGAAAACTTTAAATAGATATTTCACGAACTACTGGAATAATTAACTTGAATTAACCTCTCTAAAAAAATAATCAAATTGTTCCGCTAAATTCTCAGAATGTGTAAAGTGTTGCATTGAGGAAAAGAGTTTTAAAAACACTGATGTAGAAAAGATTTTTTTTTATAATCAAATACTTTATGCAGGTTATTATTAGTTGCAATACATTTAGCTACCAATTCAGGATTGAATATTAGAAAAATCGATTTAAAAAATTCAGAAACAACACGGTGGATATGGAAGGGGGTGTGGAAAGTCAGTTTTAAAAGTAACACAAACGTTGGTGGATATGGGTATACTTTATAACCTAGGTTGTACAAGTAGGGACCAATGTACCTCTGGACGATCGTGCCAGCACACCTGTAACACTGATCTGTTGATCTAAAATACCTAAATCTAGTTATAAGTCTTATGGGAGATCGTTATAAACAATAAAGTCCTACGGGGACTTATATTGACGATATATCACATAGACTACCTTTAGCTATACCCGCTAATAGAGGTAATGTGAACTGATCATATTGGCTCATGAATCCTCTTTAAGTTATGTAGTATTTAAAACAGGCGAGTATTTTGTAGAAGTGAAATTATTGTAGATATTTTAGTTAGGTAATACATTCTAACATAATTTGTATTATATTATTATTTAATATATCTATTTCTAAGCTTAATATTTATGTGATGGTTTTTGAAAAAAAAGGAAAAAAGTTTTTTTGGGGGGGGGGGGGGTCGAGCCAATAAGTACCTAGCCCCAGGAGCACAATTTGTTCACTACGCCTCTGACATGCCCTTCAGCCCGATTTATCGATCTTAATCACCTTACCACTCACAGTACGCTATTCGCATGATCTTAATCACGTGGCTTAAAGTAGATCAGAGATACTAAACATTCATAAGGATGTGAATCTGTTCATAAAGGTAAAATTTCTCCACAATACTGAAGTGGAGATCTTGTTGTTTTTTTTCTGTACTGTTTAGCAAAATCTGTATAGCTTATCGGTCAACTCAGTGGCGTAACTAAGGGAGGGGGATGGGGGGGGGGAGAATTTTAAAATCCCCCCAGTGCCCCCGCCTAGGGGGGTCCCCCAAATGGGTGTCCGAAATTTATTTGGAAATACATAAATTAATATGTTTGATTGACAAATAGTGTCAACGGGTGTCTTTTTTTTTCCACATTTATGGATTAAATTTATCACAAAGACTAAACCTAGATCTAGGTCTATCAGTACGTTGACTTTGTTGACATTCTAAAAATATTTTTTCCCACAGAGATCAAATAAAAAAAAAAATAAAAAAAATTCGTCTTACATTTCAAACTTTGTTGCCACGAATAAAACTGCATGATATACAGCGAATTCCAGGTATCTTGTTACCTGTACTAATAATAGATTTAAATGGCGACTATTTTATGGCTTCACTAATTAACCTTGAAGCAAAATTTACAGAATCGAGTATAACAGATCTAAAAGTAATTCTTAACAATGCTAAAATAACTAATTTTTCTGGTTTGGCGTCTATAATTTCAGAATTAAACTTCCCACTCGAGTTATTACCCCTCTATTCATCTTTCCTCCATTCCAATGGAAACTCTATTTTTGTTTACTTCTAATCCTTTTGCTTTCGCACAAAACATAAACAACAAACAATGACGTAATATCATAATATTAGCACATCCTTCCTTTTAAAGTTCTTAAGAGTGATATCTACTATTTTCGGGGCCCTATGCGAAACGGATCGAGCGGGGCCGAATCTGGGTAGGGATAAGCATAATGTCAAAATATTTTTTTTTTTAAATTAGAAAATAGGCCTACTTTCGTCTTCGCAAAAAATTTTTATCAAATGAAAGCTCGCATTGCCACTTTTTATTTATTGTCACCCCAAAATGTCAATTTCGTCTATTCTTTAGGAGATTTGAATAATTTCAAAAAAAGTTGAGGACTTTATTATATATTTTGCGTTTTCATGAGATTTCCTGGGGTCCCTGGAAAATCAGGAGGTCGCGAAAACCCTGTTATTTTATATACGTTATAATGGTTTAATTTAATAATGTACACTTGGAATTAGCTCGGGGTCTACGAAAGCGCGGCGCCCACTGCGACCGCATAGGCTGCAGTGGCCTAAGGCCGGCCCTGTGTACTAGGAACTTTAACAATTCATCCATTTCTATTTCTATCCGGCCCGCCGATATATCAGAACAAAGAATAGAAATTTTTTTTTTAAATTTGACAATTTTTCCCCTACGTTAGGATTCTGACAATTCTGCAAATGAAACTGATTGACTTACAAAGCTAGACATCCCTGCTTGAGAAATTTCGAGCGATGCAAGCCTATGCTTTCTATGCTCTGTTCCCTGCAGTAACGCTTGAGATTTCAGAAAACAGGCGTTTTAAAAGCACTGAATAGAGTAGGGCTCCACAAACATTGTTAGTAATAAAACAGATATAAACCCTTAGTACGTATTGGGTGTAAGAAGAGCCACGGGTTGGTAATAAACTATTTTAAAGGGTTGATTCTCCATTTCATTTTTTTCTTCTTCTCATTGTTGTGGCCCGCGACACGAGTTTTGGAAATTAAATGGCCCGCAGACCGAATAAGGTTGGGCATCACTGTTTTAGGTAGTCTTGCTTTTGCATCGTATTTCACTTTGCTTTTCATCTGTCGTTCGTTGAGTAATGTCTCTGCATTTTGAGCTACCGATGGTTTCAATAGTTTGTGATCAGTTGGAATCATTCCCTGAGTCTTCTACTCGTCAGCAGTTGTGATGGTGAATACGGCAGTCCGCTTATCGGAGTATTTCTATACTCGAGCATAACGAGATATGGATCTTTCCCACTTTTGTATGCTCTGAATCCTTTTGCTTTCGCACAAAACATAAACAACCAACAATGACGTAATACCATATAATATTAGCACAGAATCTTCTTCATGCAGTGGAAAATTAAGAATTTTTTGCCTATCTTGAATTCTAGTCAAAGCTCCTGCGCCCAATTAATATAGTTCGGAAGAAGCTACAAAAGTCTGGACTGCATTTACGGGAAGCTGCTAAAGAAATTAGTACCTTTTCATGCTTTCTGCAAAGTGATGACAAACTGATAAAAACCCAATCCATCGAAAAAGCAAAAGAAGGTAGTGAATACTATGGATTCCCTGTAATCAAAACAACCAGAAGAAAGAAAAGACTTGATGGGAAGTTAAGTTCTAATGTAGGACTGTCAATTCAAACGTAATACGACAGAAGTGCTGGACATATTTCAGATGGAGATGAAGGGCAGATTCCAAAGGCTGGAAAGAAAATGAATACCTTTGGGTATCTTCTTGAACCAAGACACCTGTTAGATGAAGACACGCTTATGACAAACTGTGCTACTTTTCCTGTTTGTATGATGAAATAAATGGAAAATCGCTTTTTCAATGATGTCATTGATACACGAGCACTTTTCACTAACAAACCAGTAATACAATCACCAATAGACATATTGAGGAAACAGGCTTCATATGGGAATTGCGTGTGCTCAAACTTTGCAACCTCCTCCGAATACCGCTAACTCAGGCCACTTCCATTACGTCATGTGAGAGATCATTCTCAAAGCTCAAGTTCATCAAAAACTATTTCAGGAGCACAATGACGCAAGAAAGGCTTATCATGGTTTTAATGTCAGTGAAGTCACAAATACTAGATAGTATCGATGTAGTTGATGTTTTAGTTGTCTTTGCTGCACAGAATGCACGACGTGAAGCGATATCAATTTAGATTTGTCACTTGTACATTATTTAACTAATAAACAACGGTATTATTCATTAAAATAGTCTTGATGATTATTTTTTGTTAAGTTTAGTGATATACTGAACCAATTTGATTTTGGGCTTATTTATTTTTGGGTACATTATCTCATGTCATATGTCGAATGTCAAAATCAAGGGGTCCCCAAAGAGGTCAATCCCCCTGGGCCCCCAAATCCCTAGTTACGCCCCTGGGTCAACTCTTCAGTGAATAAATGTAATGCCTGACAGTTGATGTGCAGTCCGTTGTGATCTGGTGTATGAACGAGCTGCCAATCAGGAAAAAAAAAAAAGGCTCACCGGAAACGATTTTGACAGTATCAGAGATGACGTCAGTCGTGTAGAAGGGAAGCCAACACAAGACAAAGACCAGGATGTCAAATGCCAGGAAGCGAATGACAGCCCTCTTCCTCCTGACATTCGTGGTGACCCCAATGTTGGAGCCCCAGAGTCGCTGGCGTATCTGGAGCAGGATGAAGGTCATGATGACCACAGGAATGACCAAAAGGACTAAGAGATCAGCTATTCTAGAAAGAACAAGGAAATAAGCAATAAAGACAAAAAAAAATCATTTAAAAAATATATCTCTGTCTATCTCTGTCTTCTGTGTCTATCTCTGTCTATCAAAATATATCTCTGTCTATCGAAATATATAGTCTATCACTGTCTATCTCTGCCTATCACTGCCATTTACTCATTCTTTCTACTTTGCATGTCTGTCTGTCTGTCTGTCAGTCTGTCTCTTTCTCTTTTCATTGCTCAATTTGTAGAATACACTTATGCAGAAATTCAAAACCCACTGTCTAGCTTACACTGAATGATTAAATACACACATGAAAGCCGTGAAAGCGCCATATAGACATGTATTTAACCAGTAGAAGTAAAATGATCTATTTGTATTTAGAACGAGATATATATATAGAGAGAGACAGAGAGAGGTCTAAAAGTGACCAATGACCTAAAAGGTAAATCAGCCGTGTCTTCCTCCACAAGAAGACTGCAGAAAGACGTGTCCAGTGAATACAAGTCTTCAGGGCCACCTCTTGTTGTCTCTGCTTTGAGATAAGGTGATGTTGTGTTGGATGCACTGCCGCTTGCTGTTTCTGCTGTCTGAAAAGCAGGGGTTGTGTCCGATGCACTGATTGGGTCGCCGCTGTTGACTGTCAAGTAGTCCTGGAGGAAGACCTTGGCAGCGTACAAGAGTGACCCAACCCATACCATGGCGAAGCTTAGAATGATGAGGCCGTCCCTTGCAGGCTTTCTGGCCAGGACGATAGCTCTGTATCTGTGGAATATAGCACGGAGGTTTGACTTAGGAATACACTGACGTTATCGGGGATTAAAGAATGGAGTGTTGGCGATAAAATCGTGAAATAAACAGGTGGCTATAAAGATCGAGACATAGTCATGGACAGCCTTCATATATCCCTAAACAACGACCCGTGGGCGAAATTCGGCCTCTGACGCGTTGCTATCTGACCCCTCTAAACGTTTGCCCACAAGGCATAATGTAACTACTTAGGACTGTTTTCATAGGACCCTGCCCGTGCGTCGGAGATTTAATTGACCCTCAGGGCGAATAAAAGGTGAGAACCAGTAACCTACATGAAACAGAGTGTGTATAGAGTTCACACATCTGCAAGCTTCACATGTACACTAAACATATTGTAATGACTGCACTTGCGCCGAAGTTTACTGTGCTCAATAGAGCACTGTTCAAGACTGGATATAGATTACTATAGATGGAATGTTGTGATGGGCAGTGAGCGTTTAGGCCAATGTTGTGTGTTGAAGCTAGAAATAAGAGACAGATCTCTGTGCCCTGATTGATGTTAGTCTCTAGTTCCCTTGATCTTTTCGTTCACAATGTAACGTGTTCCCTCCTTTCTTTAAGTGGCTAAGTTAGTTTTTTAAATAGTGTTTTTTTAGTTTAATTGATAAGCAAATAGATAAATAACTAGATAGATAGATAAATAGAGACAGATAGATAGATAGATAGATAGATAGATAGATAGGTAGATAGATGGATAGATAGATAGATAGTGTGACAAGCCTCGTGTATGACTAGTATGAGTGACTTGTTTGATGATTATTTTGGAGTTGCCACACACTGGGCCATCAGAGATAAATTGGGAGCAGGAACGCAACAAAACAAACAATCTAATGTTCTGATATCGGTTGTGAGCACAGTAGGGCCGGCTACCGTGGGCACAAGTGGGTTGCGCGCAGACCTGATCTGCCGCGGGCAGCGTCGTTAGCAGGGTAGGTCCAGTGAGTTACCACGTCTCGCATAGACACGTGGTCTAAGGGATCGTAATGCCTAATGTGCGTGTGGTATTCGAAAGGCACGTACTGCCGAATAGGCAGGTAGCGCCAAGTAGGCAGGTGATACTAAACAGGCAGTCGAATAGGTTGACAAGTGAACAGTCAAACAATGCCAAATAAACAGGCAGACAATGTCGAATAGGTGGTCAAATAGGCAGACACTTGAGGGAGGCACTAGGTATTCCTCTAGAAATCAGAAAGTATATTAATGCCCGGGCTCGACTGTCAGCGAGATGGAAAAGTGACAAAGTGTGTCTATTCCGACTTAGTCTAGCTTATGAAGGGCTATCTTAGGAAGTGGTTCAGTTTCATTGCATGTTTACTGTACACTGTCCATGTTTCTGAGGCATAGAGCAATGTAGGGAGGATGACGGCTCTATAAACCCCTAGCTCTATATAACTACTTACATACCTGGAACACGCCTCATTATTTCTTCCTCCCCTGCCCACATCTCTCTTTGATCAAGGAGATTATTCGTGTCACCACGCCTGTTGACATTTCTAGGTGCGACCCAATTTTCGAGTCAGATTTACTCACGTGGGAGATTATCCTTAGGCTCTCACCCCTCCCTTTTCCACCCATCTATTCCGGACCTTCATAAGCTAGACTAAGTCGGAATAGACACACTTTGTCACTTCCGCATGACATGTCTGAGAAAAATACTAAATGTCAAATGGCAACACAAAATACCAGATACTGAAGTCCTTCGAAGAGCGTGCCTTCAAAGCATCCACACAATCCTGATGCAGTCCCAGCTGTGATGGGGAGGTCACGTCTACAGAATGGAAGACCACCGCATCCCTAAACGACTATTGTATGGCCAACTAAGCGAAGGAAAGCGCTCGCAAGGTGGTCAAAGAAAGCGCTTCAGGGACACCCTCAAAGCTTCTCTGAAGGCGTTCAGCATAGACCCAGCCACCTGGGAGACAGAGGCACATGACAGAGCATCATGGAGTCGCGCTGTGAAAACTGGCGCACAGGTTGCTGAGGAAAAAAGAACAACGCTGGCAGAAGAAAAACGCCAGAGAAGAAAAGCAAGGCAAACGACACTAGCTCCATCTGGAATAACCTGCCCAGTGTGCGGCCGAACATTCCGGGCTCACATAGGTCTCACCAGCCACATGAGGAGGCATAAAACCCCAGTGCAAAGCCCTCAGCCCCCTGGATGACAAAGTGGTCATTATCGAACCACGATGGACGAACTATATAGATAGGTAGGTAGTTAGGTTGATAGATAGAGAGATAGATAGATAGGTGGGTAGATTGATATATATATAGATAGATAGATAGATAGATAAATAGATAGATAGATGGATAGATAAAATAGATAGATAAAATAGATAGATAGATAGATAAATAGATAGATAGATAGATAGATAGATAGATAGATAGATAGATAGATAGACAGAGAAAGAACTAATTTAGCATGTTTCGGCACTGGTACATTTAGTTTAAAAATATTGAGGAAGCATTATGCTCCTAAAGAAGATTAGCTCTTATAATGTTTTATGCTCAGTATACACGTGACACGACCTAATCTAAACTTCATGTTTTAAAGGTCACAATAACTTTTAAAATTTTGATTCTGCCTAATTGGAAGTTGGTAAAAGGAAATAAAAAATTGCAATTATGATTGTCAATATAATTAAAATGTCTGTAAAAACAAAACTGTGTAAGAATAAAAAAAAAGAGAGAGAGTGAGAGAAAGAGAGAGACAAAAAGAGACAAAGAGAGAGAGAGAGAAGGAAGGAGAGAGAGAAAGAAAGAAAAAGAGAAAGAGAGAGACGAAAGAGAGAGAGAGAGAGAGTGAAAGAAAGAAAGAAAGAGAGAGAGACAGAGAAACACTTTACATGTGGGAAGGCTGAAGTAATCATTCAGTATAGAAAAAAAACCCACATCAAATTGATATGGACAGAAATAGTATGAAAGACAGTTGATTTAATTAGCTGCTAATAAAGCAATGTTTATACTGCTAGCTCACCTGTCAATACTGACACAAAGAAGAGAGTAGACACTGGCAGTGATGCAGGTCAGTTCAAGGTACGGTGGCACTACACATGCAAGTCGACCAAATCCTGAGGATACAGACCAAACTTTACAAAACTAATGACATATTTTTTTTCTACTTAAGACAACAAGAAAAGCTTGTGAAAAAAAAAAAAGATTTATAGATTGAATAAAACGTCTTCCTCAGTAGTACCTTTACATGACTATACTTAGATCCAGATCTACTTTCTATTGGAACAACTTAAAGTGTATGGATGTTAGTTCCCAGAGGAACGTTGCGTTGTGCTATATTTTGTTTTGTCCTTTTAGTCAAAGTCCAAATCGAATAAATTTAAAGGAAAACGGGTAGGGGGTTACACCGAGACCATTCTTTATAGAGGGCCTGAACACTGACCTACAACGTCAGAACCTGTGGACAGTTTAGACAAATAGCTCGTTGCCACCTCGTACTGACATGTGACGTGAATTTTGAGATACGGAAATAATGTCGTTGTTCGTTCCCTTATATAACATACTATATACCTAGAAAGATAGACAGAAAAACAGAGAGAGAGAGAGAGAGACAGAGACAGAGAGAGACACACACACACAGAGAAACAAAGAGAGAGAGAGAATAAGAAAGAGACACAAAAAGCTACTTCCTGTAATTTGATATGGTAATAACTGAAAACAAATTAACAAAAAAAAAACAAACTCGGGGAAGTTTGTCTAAGTTTAAAAGTATGATGCTGGACGAAATTTGGACGTTGGGACCTTCCGCTATTTGGATTATGGGAAATAGAAGCACGAGTAAAATAGTAAATGGCCATCGGAAAATATTTGGTCACCGGGAAAAAAAGGCACATGCGTTTAATCCAAATGTGCTAAAATTTCCTTTGTCTATATTCCAATGACCATTTTCCGTCGCCATTTTGTTTCCCAGCAGCAATTGATCGGATCCCCTAGGTGCTGAGAATGATACGTAATTTTGATTTTAAATCATGTCTCACCAACACCCATCTCTCAACCTCAAAACGTCCAGTCTCCCATCAATTTTCAATCGTCCGCTTCCAGACATTTCTGTTTCACTTCTGTCCCAACAAGGAATAAACAATGTATTGTGTTACCTGAAGCGTAATGAAGATTCAATTTGTGCGCCAATGTCAGGGACACCACGACCCCGCCCACGAAGAGGTCAGCGACGGAGAGAGAGATCAGGAAGTAACTGGTAGAGGTATGAAGCACTGAAATAGAACGGGATAGCGCAATGTGTCTCTTTTAATTTAAAAAACAATGAAAATGATATTTATATAATTACTATTTGTTTTAAATTAGGTCTAACTTATAATGCATACTAATTAGCTTTTTCTCTTTAAAAAATACTTGCATAACTGATTTTAAAAATTAGATTTTTAGCTTTCAGAAAAAAAAAGTAGCCGTTGTATCAGAACTTTGAATAGTCTAAAATATTATGATGTCCGATTTTAAATTCTTTTCTATTTTACGAGATCTAAACGGGACGGACGGACAGACGGACAGACATTTCACACAAAACTAATAGTGTCTTTTCCCCTTTCGGGGGCCGCTAATGAAATGGTATTTTGAACGAAATCTAACTTACTACAAAACACATCTTTTCACTCTGGCATTCTGGAGTCGTCTGACGTATCTAGACAGCCACTTATCTTGCATCACTCACACTGCATAGCCACCAACCAATCACTAACTTCTTTTTGACGTCACCATAGAAACACACAGAGTTGAACTGGTTGTCAGATGCTTATTGAGATGCAATGCCATTGGAAGGAATTTTAAAGACTGGATTGCTTATATCCATTACCACTTCCACATAAATAAGTGAATAACAAGTTTATACTGTTATAAACCTGGTGGTGGCACAAAGAGGGGTAGGGGTGTGTGTGTAGTCAGCCGACACAAATCGCCCCAGGCCAGCGCTAGACGAGCGGTCAACCGTGACGAGTTACAACTGTCAGCCGAGTCGAGTGTCAACAGGGCGGTTCGGGAAGGATCGACGTCGTGAACAAAGCTCAATAGCGTCACGAGAGTTGTAGTCATCTGACCACCTAGAAACGTCGAGCGGCGTTCTGTCCGGTTCGAGAAGGCCAGTAGGGACCCTATATAAGAGCAGAGGTGTCGCAGTCAGGTCGGTCGAGAAAAGGGGCTCAATACAGCAAGGTTCAGAGCCCGGTTCACTACAGTCCGGTCGATTACAACACAGTTCAGCGGTGTGGTTCTGTACGGAGCATTACGACGGTTCAGTGCGGAGTACTGTCAAGTACAGTTGAGACGACTGGCGTCTTGATCTTGGTCTGCGATCGAGTCCGACACAACGAGCCTAGTGTGTGAAGTCAGTCCTAAACTGTTGAACCCAGTGCAAGCCCGGAACGAGACGGAGAGGCCAGTGCAAGAGTTGATACGGCGGAACGGTGTTATCGGAGAGATATTTGTACAGTGAACGTGTTGCCAATTGTACAGTATTGGCTGTTATTTATTCAACTATTAAAGTGTTACGTTATTTTGGAGCCCGGAGTTGTCAAGTTCTTTAAGTTGGTGGTGTATGGTGCAGTTTGCAGAGAGCCTGGATAGTGAGATCCGTAACAATACTATAGCTCTGACCTGAAGCTTTCGACAAATCTTATATTCTGCATAAATTAGACTATTATTCGATTAGCGCGCTAGACACGTGGCACACTTGGAAAACAAAATTACACACGGTTTCTATGATTCTCAAAAGAAATGGTTAGCTAGATGCAGATGGGTGTCAAAATCTGCCCAGACATTTCTATACAATCCGGCCCATAAATTACATATTATTTGATGGGCAACCAAATATAGGCCTACCTGTCTTCAAAATCATTATGTTAAGTCTGAGTATCAATAACTGCGAGCTTCATATTTGTATAAGAGACACAAGCCTTACGATGCTTTTTAATTGCCCAGGATGAACCCCACTACTAGTAGCACTGTCTACGAATGTAGGCTATTACATTATTTCGGAAATGTTGTTAGATCTAATTAGTATTACAATATAGAGGGATTTCTTTCATATACGATGCTCTGAGATCCACTTTAATAAGAGAATATTATAAAACCTTTAACAATCTACTGTCGATGGCTCGTAAAGTTAATTTGTCAGTGATTTTGTACTTCAAGTATGAACAAAATGCAAAGACGTATTTATTTTCTAATACAAAATCTTTTTACTTATTTTTCTTCGCACAACCCAGAATGGGCCCCGCGCAATCCGTTTCGCATAGGGCCCCGCATTCTGTAGGACCGGCCCTGCCTACCGGCCCATTTAATTATCGGCCCACCGGGCATTTGCCCAAATGCCCGTCTAGCCAGTCCGCCCCTGGCTAGATGTGTAAAATTTTTGTTATTACAAATTACGTTTACTTTGTTCATCGCTCATTAGTTCATGCTTGGAACATCAAGAAATGAAATGAGAATAGTTGGTGAGGCTTTTATTGACCGGATGTTTAGGATTGGTTAGAAGACGTTGAAGAAAACAGAACTAGTCCTACCTGGTCTGGCCACCACAATGACTATGACTGCAAGATTTCCCAGCAGGCAGAAGGCGATGATGGCGATGTAAATGCCGATGACCAGTGGTATGGAGATGTACATGTCATCGTCATCCATCATGAATGGCATTGTTCATTCTCTCTGAAACAGTGACATCAAAAACTTAATTGAAGCAACAGACAGTCTTTACTCTCTCTGAAGATGTGACATCAAAAAATGTAATTGACAAAACAAAGTAAAACAACCGACATTCGTATTTACGAAAGTCTTCTAATAAATGTCTTCTGAAATCATGAGTGGTTATTATTTTACAAGCACCTTGCAAGACTACACTGTATCTGCTCATCCGAAAGATCGGCTGCACTTTATTGAAGATTTTCACGATCAAATACACAATGCCAAGGACCTAAAATTGAACTCTATTGATGCCAACTAAATATGAAGAATTGAGCTAAAGTTTCAACACCATTACAATGCTTTGTATTTGTTTTTTGTATCAAATCTCAATATCACCGCTAGTTAGTCGCCTATCTGATTTTGTATCAAATCTCATTATTACCGCTAGTTAGTCGCCTATTTGTTTTTGAATACATTGAAGTCATAGAGTTAAAGTCTCCTGTGTCCTTTCTATTGCAACTATTTTGTGCTACAAACAAAAGAACTTTGAACATTTGTTTCTGAAGTGTTAAATAATCCTTTTTTTAAAAAAAAAGCAAAGCTTATCTACTTGCGAAAAACTCTGTCCTTAAAACTATATCTACCAATAATTTGCAAGTTATTCACTTATTCCATATTAAAAAAAATAATGAATTACCAATAATTAATTGACTAACTAATTGATTATTTTTGTTTATTAACTCACGTTTTATTAGATAGAATAAATAATTGTTTGAAGATTGACTTCATCGGAGAATGCGTGAGGCAGAAATGGCATTAACAATTATTTTAGGGGAATAAACCCAACAAATTTCGTCATATCAGTGAATATTGAAGTATTAGTTTCCCTTGTTGCTATTAAACAAAATACAGGTAGTCCTCGGGTTACGACGGTCTCGACTTACGTCGTATCATGGTTACGACGCTGTTTACGACGACTCAGTCCGACTGAGGCAGGGCTTGGCAGGAGGTTTTGCCCTGATAGAGGAAGAGTTGTCAAGGTTTGAGGCTGAGGATCCCAACATGGAGAGGTACCCTAGGGTTGTCAGAGGAGTCATGGATTCCCTTAGGTGGTACAAGGAGATATTGGAGGAGAAGAAGATGGTCTCCTTCCAAAGTAACCTGCAGCAGTACTTCAAGAAGGTATACAGGCCTGCAGCAGAGCCTGCAGCAGAGCCTGCAGCAGAGCCTCCAACAGATCCTGTACTTGTACCCTCTACCTCACCTGCCCCTCTTGACTCACCTGCCCCAGTATCTCCAGCAAGTTCTGTAGCTTCCTCCCAGTAAGCTTGTTCTCTCTTTGGCATTGCTATTTTTGTTTATTACAGTACACTGTTTATTACTGTTACAGCACTTACAGTACTGTTTAGTACAGTACAGTATTTCATTATTAAAGTTACTTTTCTGCACAGTATTTTACTGTTTTTATTGATATTTACGTTTTAGAATAGGTGTATGGATAGGCCTAGAAAAGTTTGCAGTACAGTACAGTACTGTTATTATGCTACAGTACTGTTATTATGCTACAGTACTCTGTATGAATGTATGATCCTTCTTACGTTGAAATTCGGTTTACGACGCCACGTAGGAATGGAACACCGTCGTAAGTCGAGGACTACCTGTATTAAATTAATAGTAATTAATTGTCTAATCGGTTAATTCTTTTTTATTGATTCATGTCTTGTCTATGTCAATGTATATTTGTGCAAAGTTTCAACTTGATCCGAGAATGGGTGTGGGAGAAATAACGTGTACACACTTTTTACCAGACAAACGGTAGACTGATATACAGACAGAGTGAGTAGATACAAGCTTTGTAAAAAGTGCACTCAATTTTTTATTTATATTTTTATACAAAGTTTATCAAGACTTCCTTAACTTTACAGACTGCATTCATAAAAAATCTAGCTATTTTTTTTTATAAGATAGTTTTCTTAAGATTCAAAATTAAAAAAAAAAGGTCAGAAACATTTTTAACAAATAGTCATCTACAGGGCCACTGCAGCCGCAGTGGGCCCCGCATTTTATAGGCCCCTGCGTTAATTCTAGGTGTAAATTATTAAATTTAACAGTTATAACATATATAAAAACAGGGTTTCTGTGGCCTCATGGAAATCTCTTGAAATTGCGAAATATACGAAAAAGTCCTGGAAATATTTTGAAATGATTAAAAACTACTGAGAACTCATAAAAATCTCCTGAAAATTAGACAAAATTGTCATTATATATGCCGATCCAACTAGAGATAAAAAAAGGGGCATTGTCAGCTTTAATTTAATTGAAATGTATTGCAATGACGAATGTATTTTCTAACACAAAATCTTAATTTTGACATTATGCTTATCCCTACCCAGACTGCGCCCCGCCTAATATTTTTCGCCTAGGGCCAGGCAGAGTTAGGGCCGGCCCTGGACATTCATTACTACAGCATTTCTCAAACTATGAGTGCAATATAAAAAAGAAAGGATCTGGTTAATAAATTTTTTTTCAAGCCAAAAAAGTAAAAATAAATTTCCTTTTAGTAATCAATCCATGTTTTTAGAGCGTTAATCTATTAAAATTAGATTATTACCATTGTTTTAAAAATTAAAACATTTAAAATAAGACATGTCGTTTCAATAAGGATTTTTGTCAAATGTACACATTTTTAGAGAAAAACGTCTAAATCAATACCGACGCCAAACGTTTGGAGAAGGCATTTGTACATGTCTTTGCTCACGTGATCATTATTGCCATTTTTCATATCAGAATATAGGAAATTCTTCTGTTGTATATCCCTCGCATAATAGTATTGGCCAGTCAATAGTGCGCTATTATTTCAAGAAAACGCTTCACAATCGACTCGACCAACCCCTTTTTAGAAGCGTTTAGACGCCTAAAGCTCAGAATACAGGAAAAAGTAGAACAATAGTAATAAACTATTTAAAAAATATGACCTTTAAGTATGTAATTCACCAGAAACTGCCAGTAAACCCTTTTATATTATTATTTTTAATTTACTTCCCTGAATTAATTTTTCGATATAAAATGTTTTCTAAATAAGATATTGGATGAAAGTATATCACTTCTGTATTGGACGTCTCCACTTTGATGCTATGATCTTTGCTCAGATTTAAATACACATGCTTTCGAATGAAAAAAGATTGACTGTAATGGCTTTATCTTGTAAATGAGAATATAAGTCAAAATCTTCCTCCTTATAGAATACTTTTGTGTTAATTAAAGTGCTCATAAATTGAACAAAATGTTCATGTTATTTAAATGGTATATATGTATTGTTACATTTATGTGTATTTATGTGTATGTATGTTGTGTGTGTGTGTTTGTTTACTTGTTGACTCCCTTGTCCTACTGTTCAGTATGTTCACATGCTGGCATGTTTTTCTCAAGTATGTTATTAGTGTGTATTATAGTCTCCTGTTAGTTTTTTCACTTTTTTTGTCTGGTCAATAAAATGGAGTTGTAACTTAAACAGTCGTGTTATTTTACATCCTAATTGATAATATAACAAGTATCTGAATACAGTCTGAGGCTCTCAAACATTCGATAAAGAGAAACTAAAACAAATTCAGATTTTGAATGAAAGTTAAATCCACACACGTGTGCACAATTAGAAGTGCCGTGAATGTTGATCAAAAATGGTATGCACAATTAGAAGTGCTGTGAATGTTGATTCACACACGTCTGCACAATTAGAAGTACTGTGAATGTTGATTCACAACGGTATGCACAATTAGAAGTACTGTGAATGTTGATTCACACAAGTGTGCACAATTAGAAGTGCTGTGAATGTTGATTCACAACGGTATGCACAATTAGAAGTACTGTGAATGTTGATTCACAACGGTATGCACAATTAGAAGTGCTGTGAATGTTGATTTGACACAAGTGTGCACAATTAGAAGTGCTGTGAATGTTGATTCACAACGGTATGCACAATTAGAAGTGCTGTGAATGTTGATTCACATAAGTGTGCACAATTAGAAGTGCTGTGAATTTTGATTCACACAAGTGTGCACAATTAGAAGTGTTGTGAATGTTGGTTCACACACGTGTGCACAATTAGAAGTGCTGTAAATGTTGATTCACATAAGTGTGCACAATTAGAAGTGCTGTGAATTTTGATTCACACAAGTGTGCACAATTAGAAGTGTTGTGAATTTTGATTCACCCAAGTGTGCACAATTAGAAGTACTGTGAATATTGATTCACATAAGTGTGCACAATTAGAAGTGCTGTGAATGTTGATTCACATAAGTGTGCACAATTAGAAGTGCTGTGAATTTTGATTCACACAAGTGTGCACAATTAGAAGTGTTGTGAATGTTGGTTCACACACGTGTGCACAATTAGAAGTGCTGTGAACATTGTTGCATCAAATCCCCACTGGCGATAATATAGATAAACAAAATTCGGTGCACTGTGTACAAAGTAACGAGAAAATCCAATAAGAACAATCTTCCTATATATTGATATCAATCCATAAAGAAACAAATCGGTAAGTTTTACACAGATATCTCCAATATACTAACGTTAAATATACTAACATTAAATATAAAAACATTAAATATAAAAACATTAAATATAAAAACATTAAATATACAAACATTAAATATAAAAACATTAAATATACTAACATTAATATACTAACGTTATTATACTAACATTAAATATAAAAACATTAAGTATACTTAAATATAAAAACATTAAATATACTAACGTTAAATGTACCAACATTAAATATACAAACATTAAATAGGCCTATACAAACATTAAATATACTAACATTAAATATACTAATATTAAATATACTAATATTAAATATACTAATATTAAATATACTAACATTGCATACAGATATACCAACGTTTGAACGAATCTTCATCATTATGTATATCCAGGAAGCCAGTTAAATACTACTACGGCTAAAACAGTACTTGCCGGAGCCTTGACTAATTCAGCGTGAACATTTAGGGCGAGAAACATTCCGACTAAGTGATCTGCAGGTCGTGGGGGCAGTCTTACGTGACTTTTAACTCCTGGCTGGCTGCACCGTGAATTAGATCTAAAGTCTAAAGAGTCGTATCGCTGCATTGATTGCCCTGACAACAGCGGCGTCACGCGGAATGTTGTCATGAATTCTGCACCCTCCTTGCCTCCACTCACTCGCGGTCGTTGGTCGCGTAGGTGAATTGATGATACGCGGCGCCTTTATAAGCGATCACCCCCATTAGCGTGCAGAGTATATTTTTTTAAGGCTTCTTTTTTTTTCCGTGACATTTTTATGCGATTCCATTTAAAGATGGTCGGGACATGAGTTCCATTAGAATCACAGCGCAAACAAATAACTTCTAGGCACAGAACATTTCCGCACAAACTCGTTTCAGCCATGCAACCCCCCTTCCCCTCACACTCTCACACCACTACACCCACACCCTCACATCACTACACTCACACACTCACACCACTACACTCACACCACTACACTCACACACTCACACTCTCATAGCCTCACATCACTTTCACACCACTACACTCATACATTCACACCCTCACGCCACTACACTCACACATTCACACCACTACACTCACACCCTCACACCACTACAATTACACCCTCACACGACTACACTCTCACACTCACACCACTACAGTCACACACTCACACCACTAAACTCACATCACTACACTCTAACACCCTCACACCACTACACTCACACACTCAAAACCTCACACCACTGCACTCACACACTCAAAACCTCACATCACTACACTCTCACATTCACACCACTACATTCACACACTCACACACACACCACTACACTCTCATACTCACACCACTACACTCACACACTCAAAACCTCACACCACTACACTCACACTCAAAACCTCACATCACTACACTCTCACACCACTACTCTCACACTTTCACACCAATACACTCACACCCTCACACCACTACAGTCACCTCACCAGGATTGTCGATCATTCGTTAAACAATAAATAATCTTTAATAGTCATTTGTCACTTACTGACATACGCAATAAGCATAACAATAACCATAATAATAATGATGAGATATCAGACCCTTAAGCTTCACATTCAAATGCTAGTCAAACGTAGCTTCGGATCTTCACCTATAAATCCAGTGAACTGGCATAAGCCACACGTCTATCTGACAAATGGGAACTCAAATTCAAATTCCGATGTTAAAAAGGAATTTTTAAATGAATTTGACCAGCTGAGCTGTGAAGACCTTCTCCTAAACATTCCAATCACCTAGTGTCCACAGAAGACTTTAGACAAGAGCATACTGAACATAGTAGAAACTGCTCTTTGCGAAAAATTTTACAGTGATACATAAGACATTAATTGATTAATTAATTAATATTTAATGTTTGAAAGACTACTTCATAGAACTACAGATTTCGAAATGAAACATAATATATGTAGCAACAGATGATAAAACTGTAAAAAAAATAAAAAATCCAGTGTTTTTGGTGATTCCAGTACTACATATTAATTGTTATTTTAATTGGGTTCAATTTGAATTTTATCAATAAAAAAGATATATCTCTATAACTTATAATGCAGCTTGAAATTACTTTTTTATTTTTCAACTCACTACAGTTAGAAATCAGTTTTAAAAAAAATGTTGATGAATTTACAAATGCAGGGGGTCAACCGAAAACCAGAAAACATGGCAAGGGGTCTACGAGACCAAAAAGTTTGGAAACCACTGGTTTAAATAGAGGCACCTCCAAACTGGCCTATGTTATGTAACACTGCTCTCCAAAACAAATCGTGACAGTTTGAAAAGTTCTATAAAATAATTGTTTGTGTGAGAAAGTAATCTGTGTCCAACTGTCATTTCATTATTTCGTTTTCTCCGGTTTATTGTTTTTTTTTTAATGAATTTTCTGTCTGATTTTTTTTTTTATTTTACCGAAGTCTTCCTCCCCCCCCCCTCTCAATGCTATTTTCATTATTGACTTTTGAAAAGTTGAACAGCTTCATAAATGCCCTGCTATCTTGATGTTTTGACCCTGGTCTGTGTCAGGAGAATCTTCTCATTGTCTGCCTGTAAAACAGCTCTTTACCTGGACCAGGCTGAAAAGGAAGTCGCTACAAACAGGCCGGAACTGCAGGTAGGTGGACAGATGATCAATAAAGAAACTCCCAGCCGTTACGTAAAATTCAGAAACCTTAAAAAGAAATGTTTCTATTCAAATAGAAGGAGGCTCGGTGGGTAAGCGGTAAAGCGTTTGGCTTCCGAACAGGAGAACAAAGTTTGAATCCTGGTGAAGACTCTGAGTCCACCCACACCCAGCTCTATTGGGTACCTGACATTAGTTGGGGAAAAGTAAAGGCGGTTGGTCGTTGTGCTGGCCATATGACACCCTCGTTAACCGTAAGCCACAGAAACTGATGACCTTTACATCATCTGCCCTATAGATCACAAGGTCTGAAAGGGGAACTTTACTTTTTTACCTTACTTTTAAAATGGAAGTGCAAAATGAAACATCTCTCTATTTTTTATTAATACTTGTTTTTTTCTTCTCTTTTCTTTAGTTGATCTCTTTCTCTCTTTTCTTTAGTTGATCTCTTTCTCTCTTTTCTTTAGTTAATCTCTTTCTCTCTTTTCTTTAGTTAATCTCTTTCTCTCTTTTCTTTAGTTAATCTCTTTCTCTCTTTTCTTTAGTTAATCTCTTTCTCTCTTTTCTTTAGTTAATCTCTTTCTCTCTTTTCTTTAGTTAATCTCTTTCTCTCTTTTCTTTAGTTAATCTCTTTCTCTCTTTTCTTTAGTTAATCTCTTTCTCTCTTTTCTTTAGTTAATCTCTTTCTCTCTTTTCTTTAGTTAATCTCTTTCCCTCTTTTCTTTAGTTGATCTCTTTCTCTCTTTTCTTTAGTTGATCTCTTTCTCTCTTTTCTTTAGTTAATCTCTTTCTCTCTTTTCTTTAGTTAATCTCTTTCTCTCTTTTCTTTAGTTAATCTCTTTCTCTCTTTTCTTTAGTTAATCTCTTTCTCTCTTTTCTTTAGTTAATCTCTTTCTCTCTTTTCTTTAGTTAATCTCTTTCTCTCTTTTCTTTAGTTAATCTCTTTCTCTCTTTTCTTTAGTTAATCTCTTTCCCTCTTTTCTTTAGTTAATCTCTTTCTCTCTTTTCTTTAGTTAATCTCTTTCTCTCTTTTCTTTAGTTGATCTCTTTCTCTCTTTTCTTTAGTTAATCTCTTTCTCTCTTTTCTTTAGTTAATCTCTTTCTCTCTTTTCTTTAGTTAATCTCTTTCTCTCTTTTCTTTAGTTAATCTCTTTCTCTCTTTTCTTTAGTTAATCTCTTTCTCTCTTTTCTTTAGTTAATCTCTTTCTCTCTTTTCTTTAGTTAATCTCTTTCTCTCTTTTCTTTAGTTAATCTCTTTCTCTCTTTTCTTTAGTTAATCTCTTTCTCTCTTTTCTTTAGTTAATCTCTTTCTCTCTTTTCTTTAGTTAATCTCTTTCTCTCTTTTCTTTAGTTAATCTCTTTCTCTCTTTTCTTTAGTTAATCTCTTTCTCTCTTTTCTTTAGTTAATCTCTTTCTCTTTATTTTTGTTTATCGTGATCATATGAAAGACCCACGAC
>JASAOG010000036.1:1765000-1767500 GCA_030265305.1 Biomphalaria pfeifferi | reverse complement strand
CACTTGATATTCCCAGTATTGGAATTACCATTTATCGCGGCGTATTCCTCCACTAGCGCACCAGGGAACGGGCTAGTTAGAGCCTAGCTCGTGGACGCCAACTAGACCGCCCGACACAGTCCACGAAGGCCGCGGCAGTCAGTGTTTGCCCAAAGAGAGACCCGCGAATCAGCCGGGACGCAGGAGAACCCGACCAACCCTCGAGTTGGTGTCCAGCACTGTCCGCTTTTCTGAGATCCCGTTAGGTCTCTTACTCACCGTTGCCCCGGGGCCCCACGGGGGGGGGGGGGGGGAGGGCTGGACATAACTCCTTTAATGTCATTTTACACTCGCTGACTGCTCATTCATCAGTAGCGAGCAACCAGTACTCTTGGCCACCCATCTAAGGAGCGTGGTGTTCACGCGGCGACCACGATGAGGTGGTACTGGAACTCAAGTTTGCGACGTGACGGTCAGTGTAGAGGCCTACTATGGTGATTGGTTTTGTTAACGTCGCACTAACGAATCTGGTACCACGGCTTCGCTTAGAGTTCGTGTATTTCCGGACTGCATAGTTGAAGAAAGCTTATAAGGTGCTCGAAAAAGACATCTTTTGTGTGTGTGTGTTTTTTTTTTACCGACGTACGGTAAAAGTATCTGAATAAAGGAGAACCAGGGGCGGGATGGCTAAGTGATAAAGCACTTGGCTTCCGAGCCCGAGGGGTATTGGGTTTGAATCTCCGTGAAGGTGGACATTTGGAACTGTGGGAATTTTAGGACTTCCATGAGTCCATCCAACTCTAATTGGGGTACCTGTCATTAGTTGGGGAAAGCAAAGGCGGTTGGTCTTTGTACTAGCCACATGACACCCTCGTTAACCGTCGAACTTAGAAACAGATGACATTTACATCATCTGCCCAACAGTTTGCAAAGTCTGAAAGGTGTATTGTGCTTTTTTTTTAAACGGAGCGTCACTGATAATATTAAAAGGGACTCGATAGTACAAATCAATAAATGACAGTGTAATCATCTGTCAGACTTATGAATTGGAGCAGACGCGACTTCATGCTAGAAAACGACCAAAGAGACTTATTAGCATAATTACAGACGATAAAATGGTTAGGCTTAATGCTCATATACCGTGATTCGTTTAAATAATTGCACTACTTCTCAACATGGCATAATGTTTTTCCTATTCATTAGGTCCATGTCAGCAAGTCTGTGATCTTAAGTCTTTTAAAGGCAGCGCAAAGGGTATATGTATATATTATTATTACTATTATAGCACATATATATATACATATGGCAATGTCTTCGATTCCAAAAATTTAAGAGTGTAGTGTTTTACATGACTACGCACACCCAGTTGTGATCTATTATTTTTCCGCAACAACAAAGCCGTTGTCCGCCGGCGGTCTATTTAGCTTTTCTTCCGTGTTCTGTGCCTGTCTTCAATATCAGCTTTTCTTGTAGTCTTATTTTTAAAAAAATCTTATTACAATTTCTCTTATCAGCTTGCGAAATCTTCATCGATTAAAAAAAACCAACAAACCAAACAAAAGGGTGGTTGTACATGAATTTCGAAAACTACTCTGACAATTTGTCTAGAACTTTAACTGGATATGTATAACTTTGGGGAAAAATACTATCTAATTGACCACAAAGTGAAAATTCTGGTTTGACCAAATGATTTTTCAAAATATAATCATCTAATAATAAACAATCTATATCTTAAACACACATTAACCCCCCCCCCCCTCCAAATAAAAAAAAGAGGTTATAATAATAATGATTTACTATTTTTTTATGCTAAACAGAAGAAAGGTAACCCATGATCCCTGACTAAGGCCTTCAAATATTTCCACTTCAACTGAAACTCTGATGCTGCTGCAGAAAAATTTGGCCATTTCCTCCTCTGGACTTGTCCATTTGATCTGGACACAGATGGAGACATATTATTATTTCCTACTGTAGCTGCCGCAGGGAGAAGATCATACATGTTGTGGATCTACCGGCCCTAAAGCCACACTGCGATTCTGGGTAAACTCATACTGCCAAGATCTGCAGTCGCTTCAGCATTACTCTGGCATAAGCCTTCCCAACTATGCCTCTATAACTGTTACAATGCACCCCGAAGAGGAAACTCTTCTGTTAGGTGCTGATTCGTCATAAATCAGAAGAATTATAAATCTATGTCTAATAACCTGACCACAACCATCTGACCCAAGTACTGCAGCCAGAAACAAGCAAAAAATGCAAAATACTTTTTAAAAAGGAAATCTTATATTGAGCTAAGGGAAAGCATTGTTCAAAGCTGCAGTAGCTCTCGGTCTTAGCTCCCCGTATTCTATATAAAGAAAAAATTAATTAATAACCACTGATTGATTAACTGACTGGTTAATTTCTAATTGAATCGTGTGTTGTCATCGACTATAAAAATAGTGAAAATTTTCAATTTCATCCGAGAACATGTAGAGGCAGAAATAATGTGTACAAGAGGCCAACCAGACAGACAGACGAT